>APFE030419902.1:0-12759 GCA_000404065.3 Pinus taeda | reverse complement strand
CCATGCCACATAGGCACGAATTTTCCAGCGCCTAATTTATCATTTGCTTGATCATACAAAAGGACTAGATATCCTTCCGAAAAATTTCGAGGGGTTACATTTCGATCATACTGAGCCTTAATACATTTGGTGTGAGATTCGATTGCTAATGCAGCATTGTGGTGATTCTCATCTAGCTGAGCGAAGTATAATAAACGTCTTTCCTCTTCGGAAGTAGCTGGAAGTAATTCAATGGCCATTCACAATGACAGGATTTCGCACTCAATAGGTAACACAGCTTCCAAACCATAAACTAGTTGGAAAGGAGTGAACCCTATTGATGTTTTGACTAAGGTTCGATACGCCCACAGCGCTGAAAATAAAATGTTATGCCAATTCGACCGATGAATCCCAATGATTCGTCGGATCATGATGACTAAAACTTTGTTGATGGCTTCAACCAGGCCATTAGCTTGTGGATAATAAGGAGTTGAACTGTCGTGACACAAGCCAAGCTGGTCTGTAAGTTCTGTCATCATAATGTTTCGAAAATGATGCCCACGGTCAGTGATAATCACTTGTGGAACACCAAACCTAGAAATTATATGATTGAATACGAAATTGCAGCTGTTTTGCCGTCTGCCTCAACTGTAGGCATCGCCTCGGCCCACTTAGTAAAATAATCTATCGCAAGGATAAGATACGCATGCCCCCCGGCCGAGTGAGGGTTACATGTAATAAAATCGATACCCGATTTGGAAAAACGACCAACGACAATTATAGGGTGAAGAGGAGCAGGTGGAGCGTGCATCTTTCGATCAAAAATTTGGTAATTGTGGCATTTTCAGACCGCAATAATACAATCTTTAAACAAAGACGGCTAGAAATAGCTAGCGCGCAATATCTTTTGGGCAGTGGCATACCCAGACATATGACCACCACACGCTCCAGAGTGACAGTCATTTAAGACCCTTTCAGCTTCCTCATGAGTCAAACAACGTCTGAAAATAGAATTCACCCCACGACGATAAAGAGTATCTCCAATAATTTTGAATTGTTGGGATCGGAATCGGATTTTTCGACGGTCTGATCGTGAAATATTTGGCCGAAAGATTTGGGTTTGGAGATAAGTGATGATATATCCATACCACGGATCTAAAAGTGCTGATTAGAAACATGGATTCGTCCGCAATGGGCTCCTCTGCCACAATTTCTGTATCAACACGCGGGAAGTCACACATAAGTTCCACAAAAACTAAAGATTTCTTTGATTTGGACTTTTCAAATTCCAAGTCAAACTCCTGCAAGATGACAATCCATTTGGAGTACTTGCCCCCCAGTAATTGCTTGGTCAAAATATAGATCATAGGGTTGCAATCAGAAATGACCGTAGTTTTGCGTAGTAAAATGTAATGACGAAAACGTTGGACAGCTTGAACAGCTGCCAATGCCAATTTCTCCACATGTGAGTATTTTAGGTCAGTTGGATTTAACGTTCGACTAAGGTAATATATCACATGTTCCGTACTGAATTCATCTTCTTGAACTAACACCATTCCAATGGTGGAATAGGAAGCGACGAGATACAAGAAGTAGTCCTGGTTGTAGTTGGGAGGATGCAATAGCGATACATGGGTCAACGCATGTTTTAACGCATCAAAAGATTTTTCAGCTATCTCATCCCAAAAGAATGAAGTATTTTGTTTCAACAACCGGGTAAAACCCTTTGTGATCTCGGCGTAGCTAGGGATAAATCGACGTAAAAAGTTTGCTTTCCCTTTCAAAATTTGAAGTTGGAAAAGACTCGAAGGAGGAGGCAATTTGATGATAGCTTCAACCTTCGAAGGATCGACGCGAATGCTGGCTTTCGAAACAACAAATCCCAGCCATCGACCCGTTTCAATGCAAAACACACACTTGTGGGGATTCAACCGAATTCGATAATGCCTACACCTCATAAATATTGCTCGTAAATGGACGAGGTGATCAGGTCGATGTAAGGAATGAGCAGGCAAGTCATCGAGATAGGGTTGCACAATGTGATTTATATCATGAAAAGTGTAAGAAATGGCCCGTTGAAAAGTTGCATTGGTGTTCTTAAGGCCGAAAGGTAATTTGAAATAAGAAAATGTCCCCCACGGACAATTGATCATTGTTTTTGGTTGATCGGCAGGCAGAATATTGATTTGATTGTATCCGGAAAAGCCATCCATGAAGGAGAAAATTTCACTATCGGCACAATCATCAATAATTTGATCGATATAGGGAGTAGGGTAATTGTCCTTTGGACATGCTTGATTAATGTCCCTATAGTCGATATATATTCTTATTGTTCCTTGCTTTTTGTTTACGGGAACAATATTCGATACCCAATTCGTTAATGGGATTGGATAAATGAAACTTGCTTTCAATAATTTTTCAACTTCTGCTTTAATTGCAGTAGCTTTTCTTGGGTGAATCTGACGCAAACGTTGCCGAACGGGTTTAGCGTCTGGGTAGGTTTTAATTTCATGAACTACAATTGCTGGGTCAATTCCTGGCATTTCCTCATAGGACTAGGAAAACACGTCGTGGAATTCTTGAAATAGGGCCTTGTATGTTTTAATTTCATTTTCCGTACAAGAGGTGCCTATATGAACGTGTTCAACAATTCCAGGCTTAACTGAAATGTCAAGGGGTATAGTTTGAGAACTATTTCCCAAGTTTAACTCAGAATCATGATGTGTCATTGGATTTTGAGCGTCCTTAACATAGTCAGTTGTAAAGATTGATGAAAAATTGTTTTCAAAACGATCGCTCTCGTGTAAAAATGAAGATCTGTGATGTAGATCTTCCCATGGTAACTCATCGACATATAGGATTTCACGAATTTGCTCATCTGATTGAACTAGTTCGGAAAATGTTCTTAATTCCGAGTTTGATGTCGAAACTGACTCTTCGTAGACCTCATTCATTAAGTCGATTTGGGTTGATGTTGGGTCAGAAAATGACTGCACGATCTGATATGCAAGTTCATACGGACTCAAAGACATAAGAGTACAAAATGAGTCTATCTCGGTTTCAGAAGGTATGATCCAAGGATCATCATTAACAATGGTTCTTGATGAAATCATATGAATAGTTGCAGTAGAAGACGATGCGTTGATAGGAGGGAAAGGAAAAGTGCCCAGTAAACCGGAATCTTTAACTAATCCTACAACAACATCCTTATAAGGGATCGTTGCTTTACCAACATGTTGAATGCTCTCAACGAGAGGCTGGTTCGGATGAAAAGTATGACAACTGGTCTATAGTTATGATCTTTCCGTTGTGAGGGAACTTTATAAGCCAAAAGACCGATGAGACAACAACTGTCATAGCATAAGACCAACTATGACCCAAGAGAAGGTTGTAATCTGTAGGGGCATCAACCACCTCCACATCTAGATTAACGGTCTTACCTTCAACACCTATAGGTAGATCTTGTAAAATGCCGATAGGGATGAAACCCACGGCCATCAAAGGCCTTAAGAATCGTTGGGGATTCATTTAGTGAAGGAGAACCAAGCGATCTCCAACACTGTATCAACATAATGCGCGTGGAAGCTCCCTCGTCAATCACAGTCCTATGAACAGGTCTGTTTTTTACTATCACTGGAATCTGGACAGCCATTTGATGAGGTAGACGCGGTGCACTATTTTCTAGATCGAAGATTATAAGGTTCGGGTCTTGAGCGTCAATAGCTCCTATAGCTGACAAAAGTAATTTGCGTTGTGCTGGACATGATTGCAGCACTTCCAAAGCCGACATTGCTGAGGGTGAAACAGCTAAATCCTCAATAATGTTGAAGTTCTGAGCCGCTCTCGCATGTGGATTGAAAGCAGACTTTCGAGGTACACCCTTTGTGGGTGGTTTGATTACTAAGTCTGGGTTAGGTTTCTCGATCTGTAGTGGATCGGAACCGGGAGTTGAGGTTAATGGATTTGAATGAGAAGATTCTGCTTCTTTACCATCAACAGGACTTTTACTACCATAATCTTGCGATCGAGTCGCAATCCTTACATGAGACATCATCAATATGGGTTCTTCATTGGCACTAGAGGATGAACCTATCATCTTACTATCTTGAGCTGGAAAAGGATCCTTCAAGACAGCAGGAGTTCGGGAACCTTTGACAATTTTTGCAACTTTTGCCCGATGAGGGCAGTCTCTCATATAATGGTCTTCATCGCATATGAGACACGGATAACGAGGTTTGCGTTTTTCATCAGTGGGTTCCCCTTTTTCGAGTTTCTCTTTTGAATTTTTCTCTTTATTCTTCTTCTTCCCTTTCTTCTTACCACCGGTTTTTGATTTAGCTGTAGATGACTCTACAACATGAATATCGGCGGAAAGTTCCACCGAAGACTCTCCTGTCGGGGAATCTGGTAAGGTTATTATAGGAGAAGAATTCTTAGAAGACTTCTTCTTACTTTTGGTATTTACCATACCAATCATACCATTAACGACATGAGACCCTGAAGGAGCAGCAACGATTTGATTTTGTTTGGGTAGGTCAGGGATCTTCTCGTGTAATGTACCCGACTGAGTATAAACCAAGTCAAGGCACTGTGCTTGAGCAATGACTTCCTCTTCAGTATCTACTCCGGCTTTAGCTACATCTTCAGTGATCTTGGGCAGTAAGGATTTTACAAACTATTCAGCTAAGATCTGATCCGGAATATAAACTTTCAATAAATGTCGTCGACGTCTCCATTCATGGATATGATCTGAAATGTAAGTGGACGTCGACTGCTTTAGCGAAGTTAATAGCTCCGTGCCATTGTCATATCTGACTGGAAACTGAAAATGAGTTAAAAAGGAGTAGCTAACTGACTAAAATTATAAAAAGTGGCTCGCGGTAATTCGATATACCATTTGGCCGCAAGAGCAATTAGAGTGCGTTGAAAAAGACGTAAACGAATAGAATCATCTAAAATGGAGTTAGACGCACACCAGAGGTGATAAGTCATCACATGGTTCGATGGGTCCTCTCCTGGCTTTCCTTTGAATTTAGGAATATCACTGGGCAAGTTATGCGGCATTGGCGGCCAATACGGAAGATAGTTAATTGGATCGTTCGTAAGGCGCGTCAAGTCAGACAAGTCCAAAGTTGTGATAAATGGTAACTGACGATTAGGGTCCCTAAAACTTGAGGTCTGCAGACCAGCCCCAGGAGGAGGATATCCAGGATAACTAGGAATGGGAATCGCATTTGGGATATTTTGACCTCCTGGAAAACCAGGATTAACCGGACCATACTGGGGTTGCTGAGGTTGTTGATATGTATACCCAGGGTACGGTTGATACTGATAGGTTGGTTGCTGAGCAGCAGGACCGTATTAATACTGTCCTTGGTACGGAGGTTGATTAAATTGAGGTTGAGAAGTGACAATCGTACTTCCTATAGGCATCTGAACCGAAGTCTGGACCGTAGATCCAGACTGAGGTAAAGATGTCTGAGGAGTAGATACAGGAACAGTAGAAACTGGAGTCGTCGATACTCCAGAAGAAGGAGGGGTGGATGGAGTAGATGTTGTAGTAGTTGTAGTAGACGTTTGAGATGGAGTACGAGGTGTACTAGGTCCAGACTGAGAAACTACAAAAGGTGCAGAAGTTTGAACAGTAGACTGGACGGGTTGCTGAGATGGACCAGAAACCAAGGGTTGTCCAGATTGAGATGACGGCTGCACATTCAGTTGCAAGACCTACTGGGATTTAGATGGATCCCACACTAAATTCGTTCCAGGGTATGGACCCATAACAGGTTCAGGATATTGAGGACCATAACCGGGTTGAGGGTAGGGTTGATAATATAATTGACCAGAAGGCAGTTGGTAACCTTGAGATGGGTACTGACCTTGGGGTTGATAACCCTGAGGCACGTACTGATGCTGGGGTTGACCTTGAGGTACATATTGATATTGAGGTTGATTTTGAGGTGCATATTGATACTGAGGTTGACCTTGGGGTACATATTGATACTAAGGTTAACCTTGGGGTACATATTGAGTCTGGGGTTGACCTTGAGGAACGTACTGTCCCGTGGGTATGTACTGTCCTTGAGGTTGTCCCCCCAGCGCAAATTGAGTACCCTGAGTTTTCCCCCCAGGCATATACTGGGTACCCTAAGGTTGCCCCCCAGGCACATACTGAGTACCCTGAGGTTGCCCCCCAGGCAATAACTGGCCACCTTGAGGTTGAGAACCTGACATCATTAGAATATCTTCTACACTCAAAGGTTTAGTACCACTACTTCCAGTTAACAACTTCTGTTCGATAGGTTGAGGAGATGCTCCTGAAAAAGTACCAGAGATGGACTGATACCCAGCGGGAATAGAAGGACCACCGTACAAATAGGCTTCTGGAGATTGAGAAAACATGGATGACAGACTAGACATATTCAATGCAGGATACTGATCTCTAGGTGCAGGGTGATAGAAAATGCGAGGTGGTGAAAAACTTAGTCCCGGATTTTCGAAAAGATTGGTCAGTGAACGGTACCAAGTAGTGCTCCTAGGTGGACTATAAAAAATCGATTCACGCTCCCTAATTTCTAAGATAGGTCGATCGTCTGGAAAAGGAAATCTTTCTTCGATGTCCGAAATAGAAAGCTCTTCAATAGCTATAAGTCCAACAGGAATATCTTGGGTAATTACGGTTTCTACCCTAGGAGAACTAGGACCACTAGGAGTCGGAGAAATAAACTCTGATACGGGAGCAGCAACAACTTCAGATTCGGGTTCAGATACTTCAAGTTCTTCACCTATATCACTAGTAGATGCAATACTACCAGTAACTTCTGAAATTACTAACGGTTGAGAATCTGAACATACTACCAAAGAAGGTTCTCCTTCTTTAGGTGACCCACTTCTATCACCACTAGGAGACACGAGGACTTTCAAGCCTTCAAGCTGACTCGGTACGTCCTCAGGAGGTTGACCCCAAAGTCTACGGGACGTCCTCAGTAACTCAACCACGTTAACAAACTCAGGGGATTGGCCCTGAAGTCTACGGGAATGCCTCAGTAATTCAGCCACAGTTAAAGACTTTTAACTACTTCACACGCAAACAAAGTAAAATCTCAATGAAAACGACCTAAAGTCTCTAAAGAACCAAACAAATTGAATCACACACCTAAAGAATCTAGGAGATCAAACACACACAAATAGTAACTTTCCGGACCGAAAACACTAGTTGGTGATGAAATCCAACGTCGCAGAGTTCGATACAGAAATAACGGTTGGAACAGTTACCCTGGCAACCTGCTTAATGAATAGACTGGCACAAGTTTCTCCACTTAATCGTCTCGAGTGAAGAGAACCCCTCAGAAAATCCAAGTGAATCTAGCCGACGTCTGCTCTAGGTACAGTGGGATCTTCCTGCCACCGTCACCTTAAGAAGAATCCTAGAGAATATGGTCATTGAGGTTACCAACATAAACAAATATAACTGGGGGAATAGTCTACGATTTGATACGCATGCAAGGGCAGAGTAGCAAGCTCAATCCCCTTGAAGGCTCCTCGACATAATCCGAGGTTTACCAACAAGTGACCCCAGGCTCCTCGACAATGGTTAATTCGAGGTTTACCGTTTGTAATACGTGAATATCTGGCGTCATTCCCAATGAGGAAGGATTGATTCCCACACTGGTTCGGACACGATCTCGTGCTTATCCTTTAAGAGGAGCTTTCCCAGAGCATAGATGCAACAATTGGATTTCTCTCCTACCGCAAGATACAACTACTTGTTTGTTTTACTATCTTGGAGAGTTAATTACTCCCTACTCCAATATACTAGCCTAAGCTATGTTGGTGTATTAGAGCCCTAGAAATAAAAAATTTGCTAGATTGATTTTATTTGAAGCGTGATTTTTATTGGCTTTTGATTAAGTCAAGAGGTGATGGGGATGAAACTTATGGTGTAAAGACTCGACTCAAAATCACTACAAAAATGCACTTAAGATGATTAAATGATCTTTTCTCTTCAATGAAGTTCTAGCTAGGAAAGAGTTGGAAAATGCAAGTACTTGAAAACACAAATCTTTCTTACAATCAAATCGAAAGAAGAGTATTTATTCCAATACACTCAAAACGAGACAACTAATTATTTTCACAAGAATTCCCTTTTTCTTTCGAACACTCAAATGCTACCAAGACAAACTTTTTGAAAAGAGATCTTTCATTTTTTTTTTTAAAACATTCAAAATTATAACTAAAGCATATCTTTGAGAAAACTATGAATAAAGCAAGCTTTGAGATCTACAAACTATGAAAACGTATTTGAAGTAAAAGCTCACAAAAAGTCTTTTTGAGGATGTTTTACTTGGCTATACGCAAACCAAGGACCAATTTTTCCAGAACCACAAATAAGTCAAGAACAACCAATTTTGTTTTCCTTTTTAAAAATGAAAATCCAAACTTTCAATCACAAGATTTTCGAAGTTTTGTAAAGAGAAAACTCAAAGCGGATTCCTCAACAAGGGGAGATTTCAAAAATGGTCAGACTCGTAAGAAGGCTGGTAGACACTAAGGTGATCTGAAGTCCCTACAGCTTCTAAGCTCAGAGTCACTACACAACCAAATCGAAAAACAAACCCAACAAGCAAAACTCCTAGGAATTTCACCTAAAACCCTAATGCTAATGAAATTAAACCAAGGAAAGATTTCAACCAGTCACATGCAGGTATGGGCAGAGGATAACCACTAGAAAAACAAAATAAAACTAACCGAAAGAGAAAAAGTCAAAATTTTCAAAAATTTAGCAGGGTACAGGTTCAAAGTTTACACAGGTGCGGGTACGCTCTGTGCACAAAGTAAAAGTGCATACAGGTACACACTGTGATACACGTGCAGACTGCGGACTTTGACTAAAGTAATGAAAAATAAAAAACAAAACTAAATTCACTAAGTCTACCCAATTCCACACACAACAAGCCAAAAACAGAAACAAAAAGGCAAGTTTCTCAAGTCAAAGAAAAACGAGGAAAACAATCAAGTCCCCAACGGAGTCGCCATTTTGTCACACGGAATGAGCCGATCTTGTGGACAAGATAGACCTTCCTAGAATCTAAAGAAGACCTAATGACAAGCAAACCAACCAGTTGCTATCTTTCTCTAAATGTGCTTTATAAATAATTTCAAACAAATGTGTTTAAGGCCTACCTCATGTCCAACGCATGTTTGGGGATGCCTTCGCTCCTTTGATCAAAGTAAGTTCCTTTGTCGCAAACCTGCAAACACAAACAAGGCAAACGATTAAATAGCACCTGAATAACCAATATTATAAAACATATTTAACATGAAAGTCAAGGAGTCCATGAAACAAATAAGATACTTGTTAAGAGCTTGATTGTATTAATTCAAAAGAAAAAGAACTTTACAACCTTTGCCTTGACGCTGTACAAGCTCCTCCCAGGGTCCAACAAGAAGCCTCCTCTACTTTGACAAGCTTCATTCACTCCCCAATGAAGCCAAAAAGGTATGTGATCTCTCCTCTTAAGCTCAAATAGGATGTATTGATTTCACTAGCATTTACCCTCAAAACTTCAGCTTCTAACCTCTCCAGCCACTAACCCAATGCCTCAATTTATAGTGCAATAGAGGGCAGTTACTAGGTCCTCCTTCAAAGGGGTAGAATCCTCCTTCAAAGGGATAGCTCATCCTAACAAGGGATTATCTCCTTCTCTTTTGGGATGCATGAACCACTTTGGAGCGAACAATCCACGTCAAAATTCCTTCTACAAAACTCTAGAATTAACCCATAGTGAGTTTTTTAAGATAAAAATTGTGCCTTTTGACTTTCACATGGGTACACACTCTCCCCTTTACATACAGAGCGTATAAGTACGCAGATATCCTGAACAAAAGGTGAGGGCCCGCAGGCAAAAGTGAGAGAAATTGCGGAACCAGAGTTACATTGCTTTTTTGATGTCTTTCTCTCATTTCTAAAGCTTGTTTTGAAGAGCTGAGGTCTGAGACTTGCTTAGGAAGCTGTCATAGGTGGTGATAGACCCATACCGACTGCAAATAATCAAGGTGACGATATTTTTGTGTAACAGTTTGCTTTATGTTTTATGTTCGTATCCTATTTTGTAACACTATCAGTAATCCATTAATTCTATTATTTAATTCATCTTAATTACTATATTTATAATTTTAATTTAAATGTTATATACTATACTGTTTGTTTTGTTAATGTTTTAAGTTTTATGTATTACTTTTTTGTAACACTATTATACTAATCATTATCATTATTCAATTCATTTTATTATTATATTAATAATTTTAACTCATGTTGTTACTATATTGTTTGATTGCTTTATGTTTTATGTTTTACCATTTTGTAACACTATTATACTAATCATTATCATTATTCAATTCATTTTATTATTATATTAATAATTTTAACTCATGTTGTTACTATATTGTTTGATTGCTTTATGTTTTATGTTTTACCATTTTGTAACACTATTATACTAATCATTATCATTATTTAATTCACGTTATTCCTATATTAATAATTTTAATTCAGGTTATTACTATATAGTTTGTTTGTTTGTTTTATGTTTTACTATTTTGTAACACTATTACACTAATCATTATGATATGACTAGCCCAACACTTAATACACTCATCATAAACGGAATGATTTATAATGTTTGTTTGGTTGATTTAATCATACGGAATGGCAACACGTGAATGAAATGCAATACAGATATTTTAGATTTCGGTTGGTGTGCATTCAATGAGGTGTTAATGAAAAGGTACTCGCCTTGATGTTTGTATCTCCCGCTCAGTTCTTTGTTTGTTACCTTGTTTGGTGGTCTTCTCGGTCTTTTATTATTTCCTCGTCGACGGTTTCCTCTGCAATGCTTTGCGAGGTTCAGTGGGCAGCTATGTAGCAAGTCCTGGTTATGTTTCTGGTTGCTTAGAGCTATGACTATATTGGTCCTTGTTTCTTGGTTCGTAGCTGGCTGTGACTCATCCTGTAGTTTCCAGGGTATGATCTCTATTGTCTTTGGTTTCTTTCTGTCATGGGCTCTCAAGCCGTCATATGTTAACTCATGCACTAATGTTTCTCGTTTGGTTTGGCAACTCAACGTCTATTTACTTTCAGGCTCTTCTCAATGGCTCTCTTCCGTCTCTGGCACGCACAAGTAATCTATCCTTCTTTGTTTTCAACTCATGAGCCTCCTTCTACAGTTCCTGACCTGGATTGCTCCTTGTTCTCCTCAGTCCGCCGATGTTGTCACTGGAACATTGATCTCTGGCCTCACTGCAAACCCTCAGGTATCTGTTGGCATTCTTAATGGGTTAATTTTTCTTCCAGCTTTGTAATTACACTTCTACTACAATATATCACTAACACTTGTGTATTCTCTGTTGTGCAGGTGTTGGGGTTTGCTGTTGGAGGGTTTGGTTTCACACGCCTCGGTTTTTCCTGGTAGGCTCTACCTCTTCTAACCTATGGTAGTTCGCCGTCTTAGTATTTTTAACTCTTCTCTTTGAGTGGGAAGGGTTTGTCAAACGCTCACTATGAGTGATGCTCTGGTTCATCAGAACTTTTGGTTTCCACCATATATTGACTGAATTTTCCTGTGTAGCTGCAGCTCCTTTCTAAACCCTCACCTGGGGTTTATTGTTTAGGGTCTGTGTGTCTACACCGTGTATAAATGTTAAGATTGAAACCCTTGCCTAGTGTTTGTGGCTAGCCTTTGAGCGTGCACGATTTTGGTTTTATAGTTCTGTTGTATAAATTTAATACGCTGGACTTTGCTCTATTTGGCAAGAAATTCCTCCGGGAAAATATAATAATATTGGTTATTTTTTTGAATTACCTGGTTGACATATGCTGTTTTCCTTCTCGGGATTCCATGGCCAGAACTGTTGTCATACACTTTCAGTTTTTTTTAAGTTCAATGTATAATTTTGTTGTTACATAAATTTTGTGAATTTTCTTGCAATGTTACTTGGCTGTCATTTGAGATGCAATGTGGAAACTGTTGCTCGGCCTATAGGTACTTGGCCTCTGTGAAGTTTTGGTTTACTTCCACTGCCTACTTCAACGAATTACAAACCCTTATATCGTGTCTACTCCTTAGTCTTGTTGCATTCACTAGTTTTCTCTCTTCGTAAATGCAACGAAGTATTTGCTTACAAGAATCTGTACATAGCTAGTTGTGTATTCAAATAATTATTAAACAAAAAACCATAATTTACAGTAAGCATACAGATGGACAGAACTTTGAATTCTCTATTGTTACTTTTATTTGAGTTTGAGAGGTATTAAACTGAACCCCTTACATGGTTTGTCCTGTTACTTTATAGGTTCCTTGTTCCAGTTAATGAAACTGTACAATTGCTTTTTCCAGTTACAGACTCTTACAGTTACTTGTTATTAGACATTCGTTTATCATATGACAAGATTTCCTCTTCAAATACATTTGTCTTTCCCTTTAAAATAAAAGGATAATCACAGTTTGTTAACAACAGATCAAAAAATAACTATAACTATTCAAATAACCTTAACTAACATAAAATAAAATAATAAAAGTCCTACTACTTTCCTATCAGCCAACAAAAAGACTAAATAAAAGTAAATTCAACTTTTCTTTGACCTCGCAGAGACTTCACCCGGTCATGGTGAGTTGGATGCTCCTGCATCACATTATCTTTATTTATTTCATGTTATTACTATATTGTTTGTTTGTTTGTTTGTTTTATGTTTTACTATTTTGTAACACTATTTTGTAAGACTAC
>APFE030419897.1:248439-280926 GCA_000404065.3 Pinus taeda | reverse complement strand
TCAGCTGAGTCTATCATTATTCATAGGGTTGTCATTATCATGTCAGTGTCTAATGAGTCATTTTACGTCTTGTTCATGTTTCAGTTGTGCCTTGGCAAGTTCATTTCCCTCTCCTAGGGTTTTGAAGCCAATTTCTCTTGGATGGTCAAATCAATGGAAAAACTTGTTTCCTGATGTTCATACACCTTTCCCTATCCTTAAAGTACCATATCATACACTTCCCAACACTCAGATTCCCCAAAATCCTCATTTTTGCACAAACCCTAGTTTCTAGCTACAAACTGGCAATTTTCTAGGTTTGGCCTGTGATTTGCCCTTTTGGACCCCTTCCCCTCACTCAATCTCTGAGATTCCACTTTCCCCTACTGCCTAACATCCCTCCCCACTCCAAAAAATTTCCCCAAAAATTTAGAAGCCCCCTATCCCCTTCATTTCGCTCCATTTCGACAAAATTCCTTGTTTCACACATCGGGACAAGTCGCACTCAAATAATGTTCCAGAGAAATCAAAGATGAATTTTGGGAAAATGAGAGATATTTTTGTCCACAACATGCCAAAGAAGAAAAACCTCTTTCACTTTTTGCATAGGTGTCATGGTTTGAGAGAAATGTCAAGAATTTCGTTGCCTCAGGAGAATCAAAGACACCTCTAAAGTAACCTTGGGAAAATCAAGTTTTCTCCTAGCTTGGTTGGCCAAATGATTTTCTTGATGGGTAAAATGATAACTAGACACAAATAGCTTTCTGATGAGCTATCATGATATAAATTTGGGGTTGAGGAAGGCATTCAAAAGTTGACTGCAACATCACTCTTCCTTGAGGCAGCCTCATTTGGCACTTTTTGACTAGTCTTGGGAGATTTGATTTTTGACAGGTCAAATCAACTCCAAATTGAAACATTCCAGTTGGGTTGGAATGTAGAATCAAAGACCTTTCTAACAAGATATCCTGCGCCCGATTCCAACACCGGGAAGGCCTCCAAAAGCCTCCTGAAAAAGCGCGACATGTCAAGAGGTGCGCGACCTGTCAGGGCACCTCCATCAGTGTAAAAATTACACTGGCGCGACATGTCAAGAGGTGCGCGACACGTTGGGGATTTCTCCACAGAAATTTCCCAGTGAGCCAAAAATCAACTTCTTTCTCCTAAATTTCTTCAGGTAGGCCTCTAAATCCTGGTGATTTTGCTTGGTAAAGAAAAAATGAACATGGAAGATGTGTCAAATGCCATCTAGATGAAATGGGAAATTCATGTGTATTGTGCTTAAAAAGGTCAAAGTGCAAATGTGCTAGGGTTTATTGTTGTTTCATGGTTTTTCCCTTGTAAGTATTCTCCTCTTTCCCTTTGTCACTTTCCTTGTATAACCATACCCTTCTCCCTAAACACTAAAACTCAAACCCTAACCCTACCTCTCCATATGCCCATGTAAACACATGAATTTGATGATGCATATGCAATGATTTTGTTTGCAATGTTTTCCCTAAATTCCATGTTATATACATGTATTCCCATTTTCCTTTCAAAAATGTCCCTCCCCTAACATTCCCCTCATGTTCCTTGTCCCCTTGAAACAACAAAGAAATCAACACTTTTAAAGGCAGAAACAGTAGTACATTTTGTCCACTTTGCTCCTCAAATAATGTCAGAAACCGAAACCTGTGAGCAGAGCGATG
Organism: Pinus taeda; assembly: GCA_000404065.3. Classification (NCBI taxonomy): domain Eukaryota; kingdom Viridiplantae; phylum Streptophyta; class Pinopsida; order Pinales; family Pinaceae; genus Pinus; species Pinus taeda. The sequence continues at coordinate 279,256 of APFE030419897.1, read as the reverse complement.
ACCAATCATCAGCAGAAATTGAGGAACAGAGGCAGCCACGTAGGAGTGGTAAGGGTGGACATCATAAGCGAGAGGAGCCCACCTCTTTGATAGAGTTACAGGCTTGTCCTATGGCAGTCTCATGTTTCCGGTATATGCAAAAAAGGAGAAAAAGGCCCGATCCCCTCTGTATCTTGGCTGAGGCTTCCTTGAAGGAGAATAACACTAAATAGCTCAGCCACAGCACAAATTTCAAAATTTTTTGAGCATTTTGGGTCATTTTTGGTATTTTTTGGCAATTTACAGGTTTTTGCTCATTAACGCGTCTCACCCCCGGTGAGACGCGTCGTCCCGACAACTCCATTTGACAAAAATTCAGCATTTCCAGATTTTTCATGCAAAGTTACATATTCACATGGATGGACTTGAGATTTTGTGAAGTTTTGGGCCTCCAGAAAGTCAAAAAACATGCAAAATTTGACTTTCTGCCACCTTTTTGAACTACAGAAAGCTGTCTTGGGAGAATTGATTTTTGACAAGGCAAATGAACTCCAAATCCAAAAATTCCAGTTGGGTTGGAAAGTCGACTCACAGACCTTTCCAAAAAGCCTACTCTTTCCCAATTTGGCCACCAACAAGTGCCCCAAACATGGCTCCAAAGGCGCGCGACATGTTGGGCAGTTTTCACAGGAAATTCATCTACAACTCAGGAATTCGCCCAGCTTTGACCATTTTTGACTTGAGATGGGATTTTTCACCCTCTTTGATGTAATTAATGTATTTTCATGTTACCATGACACTCATTTACCTATTCTAGAAGATTCATGCATGAAATAGCAAACATTTAATGAATGGATTGGTTTCCTAGTTTATAGAGGCAAGTTGTTTTGACTGCCTAGTTGTTAGTGCTAAGTTTAGAAGTGGTTGAAACAGCTCCTAGAAGGATGAGATCGACCCCTAGAGGCAGGGAAAGAGGTTAGATAATCTATATTATGTACTTTCATACTCATTTTCATGGTTGGAGTCTTGAGGGAGAAGCTATCCTTGTATTATTTCATTGTATCTCTGCAATTTTTGGCTAAGGAAGACTAGGGTTTTGCAGTCCTCTTTGGGATTCTTGTGGACTCATGTGTTGATGGTGTGTTTCTCAATGTTATTGTAAGCTTTGTTATGTGATTCATTTCCTTTCTTTACTTCTGCACATTAAACAAATGAAATGTTAAAGTAAGAATTCATGCTTGCCATGCTCTGCTTTTAAGTTTGTTTAATTTCAATGTTTTCTACTGTTTAAGGAGATTTCAAAGTTATTGTTTGCTCTCTTTAGCTCCTCACCTTTCATTCCTGACCATCCACTTCAGTTAAAGGCATTAACGCTGTCTCCTACCTCGCCCCAAAGAACCCCCTGCAGAAACTGTGTCCAAACCCTGCACCCAAAATTGCCATCCCCTCAATTTGCCACCAAAAACCCAAAAACTCCAAAATCAATCTTTCTAATCAGTTTACTAGCCTAGTATCAGTGTTACCTTATTGGTCATCTCATCTATTGGCGATTTTACGAGATAGACCGGAGAGAGCCTTCTCCTGCCCCGTAGGGCTAGCTACGAGGCTAAATGGTTTGATGTAGCCTTGAGGTTTACCTTTCTCAGCCTGAGGTGAAATTTCAAGCGCTAACATGATGGAAAAGCCCAAGGAAATTTAGAGTCATATGAAGGAGACCAAGATTTAGAAGTTGAACATGGAACCAATCTTCATTATTTTCATCAATACAATTACATCCCTGCAAGAAATGAAAGTGGAGCTGCAAAAATACGAGTTCTCTCCACAAGAAGACTAAAAAAATCAACCTCCAGAGGAAAATTAGTTTGGGTACTTATAAAAAATGAATAGGAATCATTCCCCATGAATGGAGGAATCTTTCCCCACCAAAATCCCTCAAATAGTGGATCTGGTTCCTAATACTAGGAATCTGCATTAAATGACATGGAACACATTCCTAGATTTTCTCAATCATTGGAGCTCCACAGGTTGTGCAATAAATTCATAATATCTTATTGATTTATTATTTAATATTGATCCTCCTGTAGTACAGAGCAAGTCCCTAATTTATCTTTTCCTCCAAATCTTCATAATCTGCCAATATTCTCACATATTCCACAAATATATTTAATATAAGACACAAATACGAAATTATCCATAAACCTTCCTAATGAACATATTAAAGTTAAAAATACATTATCTAATGCAAAAATAGAGGTTTAATGTGCTGAAGGATGGTAAGATGGACCTTAATTTATGTCTAATTTGGAGGCCCATCAATAATGAGGAAAAATGGGTATTTTTGTATGTATTCTTCAAAATCATCCCTTCAACAGAAGAATTCCTATCATTTGAAAGCATAGGTGACTCTCTGTATGGAAGGAAACTCTGTTACTTTCAACCTAGCCGTGGGAAACTTCATGATCTTCAAATAAAATACAAGTCTCAGCCTTGAATAAGAAATTGAGTATGTGATTGTCCCCATACTTTGAGTAGAGATGCTTTTAATCAACAGTGGATGTGATAGTCTAAGATTAGAATCTAAAGTTGAAGTTTGAAAGTTCATGATGAATAAAATCCATATAAATGGATTAGTGTGAGACAACATTGTTTTCCATTTCCATAGAAATCAATTTGTTTACATTTTATGGAGCGTAAACAACTCCAGGAAACATATTATTCAATTTGCAGATAGGATGGCAGTTTCAGTCCGAAACTTAGTACACCGCCAAATACTTCCAACTTACAATTGCTTCCAGAATCATGTAATTAGAAGGTTGGATCTTATGAAGACATGTTAATAATATTTATAGTATTTGGCTTGTCATTCAAGTTCTTTTTGTAAAATGATTTAATTGAGTACTTTTCTGTGAAAACCCAATAACATATTAGTATTCACATGAATTTAATAACTTGGTTGAATTGACTAGTTTTACTAAAGTCTTTCTAAATCTTTCCAGTAGAACCGTGATGCTAGTCAAAACATTTACAAGTATTTCAAACCCTAAAATGCTTTTGTATTTCCATTGTAATTTTAGTTTTGTAATTGTCTTTGACCTATTTATATTACAATGTTTTTTGCTAATGCAAGAGTCAGACCTTTCAATTCATTAATCATAAAAAAAGTACATAGATTACATCAAAGCTCTCATGGTCATTGACTATGGAGATGCCCCAACAAAACTATTCCTTACCCCCTACATCCAAACTTTACATTTCTCTAAAGAAAAATACATGAGTTTGGACTTGGATTCGAAAAGAAGAGAATACATGGTTTGTCTGCAAATAAAGGCAGCACGAACGCTCGACTTCTTAAACTTAGGTACATTCACCCGGAATGAACTTTTCCCACCAAACCTAGCCTTCCTCTTTAATCTCGACCCTTGAGCCGTTCCGTTAGATCCAAAGGTTGTAGACCAAATTGGACTAATGAGCTGCTCGCCAATTACCTTGAGGGTTCGCAAAACTGCATGAGCAATCTCATTTGTTGAATAGCCATATGCCATTCGACGGTGGAGATTGATATCGCGTCTACCCACATGCATGGATGATTGCATGTGATGAGGGTGGTATTCCCTCCAACCCCACCGCCACGTGGAGCTCAGGGAATGGGATCGCTCCTGAAAGGGAAAAACCGCTTCTCGCTTGTGAGGGCCATGATCACCTGAAAACCACTCAAGCCTTGGAAAAAAGAGTAAAATGAAAAGATCTCTGGTTTTGCAATTTCTGGTTATCTTCTGCTCCCGGCCAATCGTGTCGCCAATCCTTCTAGAAGCCCCTGAAGCCCTTTCATTCTCGTTAATACAACTGGATTCTTCCGTGAACCATATAATCTGGAGATCTCCGGTTGACCTCTCCAAACCTCTTTCAAAAGACCCCATTATGAACATACCACTGATCCAACAGCTACTAGTTAACTATACCTGCCTCCATGGTTCTCTTAAGAAACATTGTATTGTCTTCATCTGCTCGGTTTTTCCACTCTATTTTTAATCTGTTTCGAGGGAACTCTCACCAGTTCTTTGCTACCCTATTATCTGTGCAGATCACTCCTTGATTGGCAAGCAAATCTGCAAGTTTATTGGCCTTTCTTCGTACATGTGAAAAATTGACTATTCTTAAGCTCTGTAGATGACTGTGAATATGTTGGAAGACTTGAATTAGCCTCCAGTTTCTAGAGGCTTTTTCTGGTGTTGTTCCCCAGCTTATTCTCTTGACTGAGTTAATGACCAACTTAGAGTCAGCTTCAATGATCGTATTTTGGCGATTTTCCTGAACCAGGAACTCAAGACATTGTTCCATGGCCATTAACTCCGCCATGTTCTTGGTGGCCTTTCCTATGTGGTCATGGAAGATAAACAAAATGTCTCCCTTGTCATCCCTTAACACCCCTCCATGGCCTGTCGTGCCCGGATTACCTTTAGAAGCCCCATCAATGTTGAATTTTAGAAATCCCTTAGGGGAAGGATGCCAGAAGTCTAGCTCAAGATCCACAGTTGAAACTTTCCTAATTAATCCCTGAGGAACGATTCCCTGCAATTCTAGCCTACAGAGAATCCTCTAGTCTGTAGCAGAAGGGGGATTCAAGGGGAGATTTTGAATTGTAGTACTAACCGTTTCTTTAATTTGTGTTAGGATAAGATCATAGATACACTAGGAAGACTTCTTAACATTATTGAAGATTCTATTGTTCCTTTCTTTCCAAATGTTCCATATAATGAAGCTTGGTGTAAGTGCCCATGCTAAACCAAGTACTTCATTATCCGAAAAGTTCCTTCTCCATTTGGTTAGGGTATTGAAAAGATCTCCAATATCTCTGTCATATTGTTGGAAGATTGAGGCAAAAACATCCCATAATCCGTGTTGGACACCTAATCCTCAATGGGTTAGTGTGGAAGCCGAATGGACAAAAGCAATCCAAGAGACCTTGGGATGTGAATCCCAACGGTCACATAATGTACTATAAATGTAAATCTCTTGTTAATAAAATTGCATTGCATGTTTTATCTTTCATATCTCTCTTGTTGTCCATGTGTGTTTAACATGGTATCAGAGCAGGTGTATTCCTGCCCTGCATAAGTAATTTCAGCCATTTGTTTTATGGCCTTCCTATGCAGTTTATTTCTGCCATATTATTTTATACAGACCTGCACTCTGTCTACCACTTGAATGATGAAACGTTCCTCTGCCTGACACTGCCAACACTGCCTCTGTCCTGACATAACGCCTCTGTCGTTCTGCCACACCTGCGCTGCCCTGAATTCGCTCAGAATCCAAAACCGTTCCATATTTCTGCACCTCTGGGCTCTGTCCATTAATGCATCTGTTCACTGAGCACTGTTTGGCGGATACTCGGCCTTCTTACAGAGAGGTAAATTAGCTAGCGAAGGTCTGGCAGCTTTGTTTCAGGAAGTGTCATGCGCTGAAACTGTCGAATGATTATTGCACTCATGTCTAAAAATCGTTGAGCGCAATTAGTGAGACATGCAATCTCGCTGGAGATGAACTTGCTCCCAGGAGCATCTGTAATGCATTTATCCCAGCAAAAATCTGTAAGTTTTCCGACGAATCCATTCATCATTGCTTTTCGCTTATCTTGCTCGAGAAATCTCTGCAATTACGAACTCATTGAGGGAGAATCCATTGTCTGCGCTCCCACACTTCAACCCTAAAACGCATAACAAAACTTCTCAAAGAAACACTGCCCACTACTGTGACCTTCTAATGCCCCTTACGGAGTGTCAGATTGCTGGCGAGCAAGCGCTCTGTTGGAAAGCAAATAACATTTGAGGGACGAGATTATGTAGTAGAGGAGCTCACTGAAGATAGTTTCCGCGGGATTGACATTGCGACATTGCTCTGTTCAGTGCTGGTGGCTCAATAAGCAAGAAGTTCAGACCCATAGCTGCACAACAGGGGACAGTTGTAGTAGACAACAACTTTGCGTTCTGTATGGACGATGGTGTACCCCTTGTGATTCCCGAGGTGAGTTATTGAGTGTGTATCGGAGCGCTGTTTTGCCTGAAATGTAACAAATCCAGTCCCCTCTCGAATAAGTCCCTTTTCAATGTTCTCGACACCAGTTATTGCAACTAAGAATCCATAGCGGCCACTGCAAGTTCTTTCGACATCCTGCATGAGCTTAGAGACAAGCTTGTCGCGCAAGAGAGGCCCGAAGTGGCGGGGATGCAGCTGCATATTCCGCTCTAAAACTATGTGAAAAAAAAACATTTTCTACTTTCCAGGGTTTGAACACCGTTATCTCCTAAAATTGTACCGAATGGAAATGATTAGCGTGAGGGACGACGGGCTGGAGTTTTGGCTTTAGTAGGCACGCGTAGCTCAGTCCCTTCCTGGAGTCTGATGGTTGAAGTGGTACATTGCCGCCCTTTGCTGTGCTATGAGATGCTGAGAAATTTCGGGCTGCCTGCGCTATATCTCTATTGGTAATAGCATTAACGCTGGTTGAATGCGCAAGTTTTATGGAGATGAATAGTTTTGTGGAGATACAACATTTGAATAGAGGGATTTCTTGAGTTTTTTTTTGACCTCAAAATAATAATGTTCTCCATATTAGATTGTTCAAGTCAACCGGCATTACGTGCTGGTGTTTGATTTTACCACGGCATTGCAAACCACCAAACATGATAATTTTTTTACAAAGAATGTCGTTATTCCACGTATGCCTTCAATAGTACCTTTCATAAATATCACCTGAAAGCACCCTGAACAGCGTGTGTACTATTTCTTTCTCTGCCGCTTGTTACACCAACAGAATCAGGTGCTTGGTACCATTCATTATCTTTTCGAGTAAGAAAATATGCATCAGATATAAATATGTCACTGTATTCATTGTCATCATAGAGGCTCTGGATCACCAATCCCAACAATGGTGCTACCACTTCCAGACATGAACACTGCATTATACTGGCCATGATTTGCTCCAAGCACTTGTTGTTTTAGCTTTTTCAAAGATGGTAATACTTCAAAAGCAGGAGGCTCTAGATCATTGATGTAGACATTTTGAAAAATTCCATTCATTGATATCTCTTCAAGCAAACTAAGAGGATCTATTGTACTAGCTTTATTCAGCTGAAAGCGCTTATATACTTCAGCAGTTGAACACTCTTGTCATGGTTTCATAAGAACCATAGGAGTATCTAAGGAAATTGGAGGGGGATATCTTGCACAAGGCATACAAATCACAGGAAGATATGTATTGATTTGATTCCTAATTAGCAAGTTTCGTGGTATTATAGATCGAATTAGTGTATTTTCTTAAAGGTTGTTCATATCAGAGATTTTTATTGAAGTGTTGCCAAGACAAGTTCCCTTGGATTCAAGGCTGGTACAGGAAAATATTTTTTTGAGGCCTAAATTGCTTGTAGCTTTGTTGGAAGTTAAATTCTCAGGTGAATTGAAGAAAATTCATTTTTTGAGTGAGGAATCTATTTTCCAGATATCACCATTCTTTGTGTGCTGAATCTATTGCAAGCTGATTGATTTGAAGTATAAAAGAGCAATTGGTGTCCATCTTTTCCTCATTGTTTTACTATTTTTTGAGGATTAAAAATGGCTCCAATTAGTGCAATATTAGAGTTAGTGGACAATATAATACTCTCTACTATGAATAATACAGTCAAAATCAGTAAGGATTTTCTCTCATAAATTCAGACATGTCTACAAAATGCACAGGAAAATATTGACTTTTTGCAGCTTGAGACAAAGCTACAGCAAGAAGAACTACAACAATGGAGTCATCATTTTGAACCTGTTTCTGTTCAGAAGATTGAAACAAACTCCCATAAACAACAAGTCAATAATGTTACAGTTCATTCAAATAAAGCAGCAGTTGTACATGCAGATGCAGAAACTCAGTCTGCACTTCCCAAGCCCATCATCAGACCTTGGGAATAGCTTGTCCACAACAAGCACAGAACCAGTCTTGGTTATGACAAGGACTTGTCCTTTCATATTCCAGACTACTCAAAGCCCATTCAGTTTCAGAGTGCTGGATTTATTCATGACAGTTCACCTCCAGCTGTTCCAGACTCTGCCCCTCTTCCACAGCAACAACAACAACAGATCGTGAAATGCCAACACTGTGATCGAGTTGGCCATTTGAAAGATCACTGTTTTGATCTTCATCCATGTAAGCACTGTCATAAAACCACCCATTCTTCAAACAGATGCTTCAACAACAAACGACCTGCAAGAACAAAGATTCATCTAGGATGGATCGCTTCTTGGAAATGGGCATCAACAGCCAAGAAGATATTTCAAACACATGTCAGAACTTGTTCCCGAATATTGAAAAGTCTTGCAGTTGAGTTTTCTCCATCTTCTCACCTTGTATCTGTCAGGGGGGGAAATGATGGTCATCTACAAGCTTCAAAGCCACATCAAGCAAGCCTGAGCCACAACCTGTCACACCAGCTTCAGAGTTGTAGCCAGAGACAAAGATGCCTGAACAGGCCTTCAGTTGGCGATGTGGGACACTTCCTCTAGCAGAAGACTTACAACTTCTTGCCAGTTTGGAAGAGTTCCGGAGAACAAAATTGAGGACACTTCCTCTAGCAGAAGACTTACAGCTTCTTGCCAGTTTGGAAGAGTTCCAGAATTGCATAAGCATTCCAGAGTTGTTGGTCATCCTTAAACCATCACAGGTTGAGACTTCCCTTTTCAGGTTGAAGTTTTACCTTTTATGCGGGGTGAGACCTCCTTTTTATGGTTGAAGGTTTCCCTCTTTAAAACAATAGGATCACTTCCTCTAGCAGAAGACTTCAACTTCTTTCCAGTTTTGGAAGAGTTCTGGGAACTGCACTAAGCGTTCCAGTGTTGGTGGTCATCCTTAAACCACCGCCCTTTATACCAAAATTTCATAGAGCACATTCAGCCTAGTGCGGCCATGCATTTTTGCACATTTTGTATTACAGCTCTCTTCTTGGACTCATACATAACCCTTCGGATTAAGGGGGGGAATGTTGGACACCTAATCCTCAATGGGTTAGTGTGGAAGCCGAATGGACAAAAGCAGTCCAAGAGACCTTGGGATGTGAATCCCAATGGTCACATAATGTACTATAAATGTAAATCTCTTGTTAATAAAATTGCATTGCATGTTTTATCTTTCATATCTCTCTTGCTGTCCATGTGTGTTTAACAATCTGGATGTGAACATGCATGTATTGAGAAGGTGTTCCATGGTTTCCTCTTGAGCCTCACAGAGTTGGCATATAGAAGGCCCTAGAAAACCCCTCTTCTTAATATTGTCCCAGGTCATGATTTTCCTTTGCAGAACCAACCACAAAAAAAGTTTAATTTTCATCCAGCCCTAATGCTTCCATAGGTTTTGCCAAATCCTGTCAGGAGCCTGGGAATCAAGATCAAGGAGTATGAGTTTAGCTTCTTCGAGATGAAAGTTCCCCCCATTGTTGTTGCCCCATATCAGCTGGTCATGCCCCCTTGAAACTAGAATTTTCCTTTGCTCTAACATTTTCATCAGTCTTTCGGCCTTAGATTTTAGAGGACTGTCATTTCGGAGATCAAATTTCCTCTAGTTTCTCCATTTCCCTAAACTATTGGTTTGATCCAAAAAATCCTTAACTTGAGTGAGATCCTTAGTGTCAGTCTCTGCTTTGAGGTCCTCCAAATCCTCATGTAATAGAATAGGTTATTGTTGCCATCTATCCTCCCAGAATAAGGCTAAGTCTCCCTCTCTGATTTCCCAGAAGATATTATCTTGAATTAAGCCTCTGTTATGCCAAGCTTTGTTCCAAATGTGAGAACCTCTTATATTTCCATCCATCCTTATACAGTCATTAACTATCCAAGAGCTTGCATATTTTTCTTTCCAAGTGATGGACCATTGTGCTTTTGGTTCCTTTATCCATCACCACCATGATTTTTCCCCTAGAACTTTACATAGAATTTCAGGATGGTCCAATCCAAGACCCCTGTGGTTTTTGGGTTTGCAATTTTTTTCCCAGGAAACTAAGGCCCATTTCTTCTTTTCTTCCCCCTTGCCCCAGAGAAAGTCTCTTTGTATTTTTCTCATTTGATTCAGGATTCCTTTAGGAGCAGGGATAGCTGATAGCATAAAGATCGGGATTGATTGTAGAATAGTCTTTGTGAGGATCAACCTACCAGCCAAGTTTAATGAACTCATTGTCCATTTCCTGGTCTTGTCATGCAGTTTACTGATCATCGACTCCCAGATACTCTTGTGTAACAGTTTTGCAGTTAAAGGAACCCCCATATATTTTGAGGGGAGAGAGTCTCTTTGAAAGCCCAAAATTCTAGATATGTTCCTCTGAATAACAATGTTAGTATTGAAGAAAAAAATATTAGATTTTGAGAGATTAACTTCCATACCAGAGGCCATGGAAAAGTCACTGAGGATTTGTTTATAAGCAAGAGCTTCTTTGACTGTAGGTATTCCCTGTAGCAAGGTGTCATCCACAAATTGTTGATGATTCAAGGCCTGTCCATCGTCAGAGAGTTGAATACCCCTGATGTTACCTACTACTTTTGCATGCTTAATAGCCCTATCTAGTCCTTCCATCATGAGGATGAAAAGAAAGGGAGAGAGAGGGTCACCCTGCCTGAGTCCTCTGGAAGGAGTGAAAGTCTCCGAAGGAGAGCCATTGACTAGAATTGAAAAACTAGAAGGGGTTTAAATATGTTTGCAACCACTTTTGATATTATCTTGTAAACCACATTGCACAACACTATAGGTTTGAATCTATCAGGGGTTTGAGCCAACTCTTGTTTAGGGATCAGGGCTATAAAAGAGGAATTCAGTGCTTTCAAAATGGTTTTGTGCCTCTTGGAATCTTCCACTACCTGTAGAATGTCCTGTTTGACAATATTCCAGCAAGCTTTGAAGAAGTCGACATTGAAACCATCCGGGCCTAGCGCCTTTCCATTCTGCATTTCTTTGAGAACCACACTAACCTCCTCTTCAGTCACAGGCCTGTAAAGGTTAACATTATCCTCTCTGGATACCATCCTGGGTATATGCTTAGTGAAGTCCCGGATGTAGAGATCTCTTTCATAACTAGAGCTGCTTCTATTTCTTCATGAGAATTGAGATTATTTCCTCTTTTATCCTTAACCAGAGAAATTCTATTGCGTGCTCTGTTTGCCATGGTGGATTTGTGAAAAAATCTGGTATTACGTTCCCCTTCTTTTAGCCATTGGACTCTAGATTTTTGTCTCCAAAATATTTCCTCTTGTTTGCATATATTCTCCCAGTATTGCTGATATTTGATAGCTTGCTCACTTCTATCTTTATCATGGCCCTCTTTGATAAGGGTTTGGTTAAGTTCCTGCATTCTGCCTTCAATAACTTTTTTCTCTACAAAGATATTTCCAAATTCATTCTTGTTCCAATCTTTAAGCCAGAGCTTGATGTGTTTCAATCTTTTCTATAGAAGGAATATTTTGGTTCCCTGAATGTTTAAATCCTCTGCCCACCACTCGGTTACATTGCTTATAAATTCTAGGTGGGATAGCCAGATATTCTCAAATCTAAAAGGTCGTTTCCTGGGGTTATCAATGCCCTGAACCTCTAGTTGTACCAACCAGTGATCTGAGCCTCCAAAGGGGAGCACGCTTGCCACCATTTCCTTGTTATTGAACATAAGATCCTCTAAGATTATAAATCTGTCGAATTTGGAAGCTACTTGGGGCTCTCCTCCTCTTTTATTGTTCCAGGTGAAGATTCCATTATCCATTTCGATATCCACCAGTTTCATCTTATCAATAAAGGTTTTAAAAGCCATAGAGTCTTTGCCTAGAACTCTAGTTCCCCCTTTTTTTCCGTAAGTGATCTGATCATGTTGAAGTCACCCCCTAAGATCCAGGGTATTCCTACATATCTGTCTCTGAGAATCTCCAGAGATTTTAGAAGCCTGAGTTTGTCATCCATTCTTTGAGGGCCATAGACATTTGTTGCCAATTAGGTTTCCTTATCTCCCGTTGGTTGAATTACTACAGATAAATAATCCCTAGATGCCTCTACATCTATTAAGTCAATTTTTTGTGGATTCCAAAGAGTGAGAATACCTCCTGCTGTGTTCTCCGCTTTGACTTCCAGAAAATCAAATCTCTTGAGCCACTTACTATGGATATCTCTTATCTTCTGAATGGAACATTTAGTTTCCTAGATGAAAATCACATCTGGAGATGCTTGTTTCATTCTATTACTCAGTAACCTTTGTTTCCTTTTACTACCTAGACCCCTAATATTCCAAGAAGTGAACTTCATAATTAAAGGTTAGTAAAGGACTAACTGGATAGGTCTTTCATCGTACCTAAATCTATCATTAGCTTTCCCATTCCATCAATAGATCATTCTACTTTTTTCTGCCCCTCTTCTTTCTTGGGATTCTAGGTGCTAGTCCTGTTGTATTTTTCATCATTTTCACTCCTTTGTTTCCTTGTCTGTCTTTGTGTTTTAGTATTTCCACCCCTCTAGTCTGGGATTTCCATAAAAACAGTTGTTGAACCCTATTGAACTCCTCTGTGGGTAATGAGTCTAACCCTTCTTTGGTTCCTTGATTCAAGAAACCTTCTAAATCTAGGTTCTCTTTCTCAAGAATTTCCCGGAGTTCATGGTCCTCCATTTCCATCTCACTTTGGGTCATTTCAAGATCCATCTCCTGTTCTGCATTACTTATCATAAATTCTTTTTGTTTGTTGTTTTCTTGTAATTGTTCATTGTCTTCTGCTTTCTCCTCCGCCCCTGGGCTTCCTTCCTTTGCTTTATCTGGTTCTATTGGACCTTCATTTGCTTCGAGGACTTGGAACATGTTCTGGTTAGCTTGCTGCCCTACAACTTTACGTGTTCTTATTCCTCTTTTGCCTCCTTTTCATTTGTGTTCCACCTTGAGGAAGCTTTCTGAATCCTTCATAGTATCAACTTTATTTTTGCTCTCTATCTTACTGAGAGGGCAGTCTCTGAACAGATGTCCATGCTCATGAAATTTGCGACATCTGAATGGTATATGTTCATAATCTACCATTTGTATCTAATCTTCATCAAAAACTTCCAGAATAACCTCGTCCAGCAAAGCTCTCGAGAGATCCATCTCCACACATATTCTGGAAAAGGAAGTATACTTTCCCCTTCTAATGGCCTCAGAAAATTTGACAAAACGCCCTAACTTAATTCCTATGGCTGATAGAGATTCCGTTTGACAGTAATCAAGAGGTAAAGAATAGAGTCTTACCCAGACTAGGACTGAAGTGAAAGCTTCACTTTCCGGAACAAAATTCATAATCCACAGTGGCATATAGAGGCCTGCTGCAGCATAAAAGTATGGCCCTCCTTCAAACACTTTCTCCCTATCTTCAATATTTGCAAATACTACAATGAAAAATCCGTTGGACCCAAGATGTAGGTCAATGCTGCCTTTTGGTTTCCAATGGTATTTAATCCACGTTTGTAAGGCTTTTTCAGTGGGCCACAACCCCATAAATTTAGAAATGATTACATATGTTTGCATGTGATCCATGTGCGCCTGCAGTGCTGGATCATTTAAAATGACTCTGGGAGTTACCGTCGCTTTGGGTTTGCATGGGCCCATGTGTGCTTTGTCTTTAGTGCCTTATTCCTTGATTTCTTCCTCATCTTCCGTTGCATAATTGTACTTCCTTGAATTAGTTCCCTCCTGCTCTTCTTCACTGTTCCTGTCCCTTCATCCTAAAGGCTCTCTATCATTTTCCATTGGTTTTTTTTCCCTGCTAGCCACAACCTGCTTGTAGGAGGAAGAGGAGCTCCCTCCTGTGCGTCCTTTCATGGAGGACTGCCTCTGTCAGCTTTCGAAACCATGGTTTGTCTTCCCGCCTCCTTCTAAATGCTCCTCCCTACTTCTCTCATCTAATTTTCCCAACAATTCGGCAAATCATAAATCTCGACCGATTCTCCAATCACTCTCCTATTTATATTACAATGTTAATTTTAGTTTTGTAATGAAAATTGATAAAGTAATGCTATTTAGGCATTTTTTTATACCCATTTAAAATTGCGGAGTTGGTAATTTGTTTATTTACTATTGAAATTTATACTATGATAACTTTTATTTTATCGATGGCTTGGCACATAAATGTCGTTGAATAACTCATAATTTGTTCATTTGATCAGGGTAAGTTGGATTATAATCCAAGTCCAAATAGTTACTTGAAATCCAATGAATATGCATCTATCTCTTATGAAAACATCATTAAAAATCCCACTTGAATGAAACAAACAATCAATCCATGAGTGTGCTAGTACATCACCAAACCTACGTAGTGGAAAGCACAAAAATTCTTCCTTTTCATAAAGAATTTGGACCATAAGCTTGCTTGTTACCACTTTTTCTCCCTGAGCATATGGACCATCCACCCTTCTTGGATTGTTTACGTGGGGGCCTATCACAGCCTCACTGACTCACCACTCACTTATGAAATCTATCATATTTCATAGTGTCACCTGTGGAATAGTGAAAGTTTCACTTCAACTACAACATGCACCAGATCTCTAGTGTCCCAACATATCACTTAAAAGCTCTAAAATATTTGGCTCTTGAAGATCAACATCTACCACCACTTATGAAATATTTAAGCAATTTTAATGCACTATGCTTGCTTGACTACAAACTCTATTTCATATATACAAATGATATGGCGTGTCCTTGTTAAGGACATTTGATTTCAGAGTTATGGATATTTTATTTTAAGTATTCCATACAATTTCAAACGAAGATTCATAATTCAATAAGTCATTTGTTTGTTATGGTCATTTTGTTTTTTTCTTATGATAAATATGTGAAACTTTTTTAACATAACTGTGTTAATTAAGGGTCATATTTTAATAAAACCTTTATTGGTGAAGGGTTAATTTACTATTAAAAAATCCCTCTTGAAGGGAAAAATTTTAAACATAATGTTTCTTGAAGGGAAGCATAACGACCTAAAACATCAAAAAAAATTGTATGACGGGTAAGGAGGAATCCAAATTCCAACCCTACTCCCTGCCCACCCCCGCGGCCCAACTGACTCGGAGATGGCAGGGGATGATCCCTAGAATCGATCCCTACCACCATCGCGCCTGTTGGGCCACCAGGGTGGGAAAGGAGGGAGTTGTGTCCAATCACTAGATGATTATTTTATAGAGCTTGGTACTTTCCCACATAGGATAAATAGGTGGGTCAAAAGTATTAACAATTGCATATAACTTGTTGATGGGATGACCTTCGAAGAAAGGGGAGCCATTATAGAAGGAAGGGTATAGACGAGATCCTCTTCCTCTTTAGGAAGGTGGTACATGAGAGATTGTTCAATTTTATTAGCTTTGGATGTGAGAGGTTGAGTTAAAATCCAAGGGAGGTTATAATTATATTCCAATAGATTCTAAGGTTGATAGTTTTATGTCTTAGGTATTCAAAATTAATCTCAATCTAGATATGAGCTAGTCACATATTTGGCATAATGGGGTAATTTTACAAGTGCATATGGAAAGATATCAAAAGTTGCATGTACACTTGTCTTGAGGGAGGGGACTTGTCAGGTAGTTTACCCATAAAGCAAGGAGGGAGTAATACAAAACCTAGTCACATATTTGGCATATGGGGTAATTTCACAAGTGCATATGGAAAGGAGATGTCAAAAGTTGCATGTAAATTTATCTCTAGGGAGGGGAATTCTCACGTAATGTACCATCGAGTAATGAGGGAGTAATAGAAAACCTATAGCGTACACATGGCTAATGAAGAAGAAAATATTAAGTCCAACATTCAAATATTAAGGTAAATTTAAAAACCTTTCCATAAGGTCCAATGGGGAATCCATTACATTGGTATTTTGTATAACTATTTAGACATATGTTTAACATGTTAATTTTGGTCAAGGTTGTATAATTTGAGCCTTATACAGTGAACAATTAGTTTACAACAAGATGACATGTTCAATCACTAGGTGATCTAGGGCCAACATTTTCAATGTATACAACATAACTTTGATAAAAAAATAAAACATGCCCCATGCATGTAGATTAAACAAGAAATGTCTAGAATTGCCACCAAAATTTGATGCAATGATTAATATCTCCACGACATAATTAATTCTTAAGTTTTTAACCATTAAATGTTTGGTGATATTGCAACATCCTCAAGTAACCTCGTAGGAAAATACATGGAGTTGGGAATTTTTTTTCGGCATTTACCAATGTGTAACTTTATAAATTACTTTATTTATTCCCTCAATGATCACTAGAATAACCATCATCATTACATAGATATATATTTAGTAAAATCATAGTGAGTTATACTACCATTTACTGCCTTTTTTGTAGCATATTAACTTAAATTTCTTGCTATAACTATGCATCGACTCGGTGATTCTTTTAACACTATTGGTAAATCACATACTTGATAATATAAAAATCGCATCATGATAGAAATTAATATCATAAAAATGACACAATTAACAATAACATCATTAGACACCGATGTACTTGGGAAACCACGTAGGGTGAAAGCTAGCAAACATTTAATTTTATTATTAAATGCTTATGAGGGTGTTGACCCCACACTTAATGGTTATAAGGGAGTCGATCCCTTGACCATTGTCATAAAATATTACAAAGAAAAATCGTCTTAAATGCAACTTAACTAGCTATAATCTATTCCAAACATCATGATATCATTTAACCACGAATCCTAAGTCTCTATGTCTTTTTGGTTTAATTGTTTCCATTAGTGGATCATCCTGTAGTTGGAATTCGTCAATAAGTGTTGACCAACAGATCTTTATCTACCACAATGTTAAACATGAACTATCCTTTGCACAAGTCACCATATTTTCATTCCATTGGTGTCGTTAGCACACTTGATATCATAATTAGATAGAATATTAATAAACCAATATTAAATATTTATTAGTGACACTTCAACATCTATTTGTGTGCATGCATAAAACATAAATAGAATGTCAAGAAATTTCTTCTTTAACATCATTGCACATGCATTTGTAACAAACAAATCACTATCAAGCATCATCTTTCCAACAAAACGCTAACATAATCTTGCATGCACTTTCATATTCTTTCCAAAGAAAAGTTAACATACTAGATATCGTTCTTGTGCATGCAAATGCATAACAAGGTTTCAAGAGAACCAGGCCAACAAATATTTTTTTTTATTCCTACTATTATGTTTTATTTTCTAGAGGGATTAACGCAATGGATTTTATATTTATGCATGTGAATGCATGTTCTTTTCCAAAAACATATTTTCCATAGGAGAGAAATTCACAATGGTTGTTGTATATAAAAATGCAAGCTTTAGTCCAAACAAAGTTAACATAATAGTTATAATTTCTTGCATGCAACCACTTGTCAGGTAGTTGCATGCAAGAAACTACTGAATCCTGTGGGGGTAAATAAACAAAGTTCATTTCTAAGGGATCAAACGCATAACATTTATTTTTCCATGCATGCAAAGAAACATTTTCCTCTTACCAAAAGATCTAGCCCAATAACATTGTTGAAGAAACCTCAACAATTGTTTTGTAGGTAAAATTGGAAACTTTGTATATAACCAAATCTTTAACCAACAAAATTTATTTGAAGAGGCAACTGTATATCCTTCAGATGAAGGAGGGTACTAAAACAAAAGAACATTTAAATTTATTTAATACAATTATTTTCCAATTGTGAGATATGAATGTTAATTTTGAAGAAGAAGATAAAGCTATTACCTTGTGATGTTCCTTTCTCAAGTCTTGGGATCACTTTGTGACTTCTATCAATATGAGCACAACCAAATCTTTGGAATGTGATTCTATTGTTGTATCTCTATTATATGAATAAGTAAAGAGGAATTCCAACATTGAAACTACCACAACAGAAGCCATGGTAGCAAGAGGTCGGTCCAAGGAAAGAGGGGAGAAAGAAAGAATTTCTTCCAGATCATAATCAGAAGGAAATAAGTGTAAAGCCAAATTCTGGTACTTCAAAAAAATAGGACATCTCAAGAAATACTACTGGAAAAGAAAGGTGTCCATTGAAAACCCAAAGAAGGGATAAAATCAAGTTGAGTCGGGTATGATTCATGAAGTTTTATTTGCTGAATTAGGTATGGTAGATGAAGCTTTACTAGTTTGCAATGTATCTCAGAATTATGAAAATTGGTTGTTAGATTCGGGTGCTTCTCATCACTTGAGTCTACACAGAAATTGGTTCAATTCATATCAAGTTGTGAATGGCAATTCTTTGTTTATGTGTAATAATGTATCTTTTGAGACTGTTGGGATGGAAAATGTCAAAATTAAAATGTGTGATGATACAATTAGAACATTAACTGATGTTAGACATGTACTTTAGTTAAGAAAGAATTTGGTTTCTTTGGGAGTATTGGACTTTGAAAGTTACAAATTTACAAGTCAAAATGGAGTGTTGAAAGTTTCAAAGGGTACTCTCATTATTATGAAGGTAGAGAAGATTGGAAATATTTATAGACTCAAAGGAATTGCTCAGGTCAGTGAGGCAGTGATTGTATCTGAGAAGGAAAAATAATATACTCGACTATGGAATCAACGAATCGGTCACATGAGAAAAAAGGGCCTTCAAGTACTCATGAATCACAATCATAATTTGAAATCCTTGAGTTTGGATTTTTGCAGACATTGTGTATATGGAAAAAAATGTAAATAAAAATTTTAAAATGGAAGTCATAATAGTAAAGGAATTTTTAACTACATTCATTTTTATCTTTGGGGACCATATCCCATTGTATATTGAAAAGAAAAGTTGATGTATTTAATGCTCTGTAAATTTTAAACCTATGTTGGAAAACAAAACAAGAAAATCAATAATAAAAAATTTAATAACTGACAATGGTGATGAATTTACATCCTTAGAATTTGAACAATATTGTAAGAATGAAGGGATTGTTAGACATACAATTGTTTTCTATACTCATAAGCAAAATGGTGTCACTGAACGTATGAATTAGACTGTTATGGAGAGAACCAAAATCGTGATCATCAATGCTAACCTACAGAAGGAGTTGTGGGTAGAAGAAATAGCTACTGCTTGTTATTTGGTAAACGCATCATCTTAAGTTGCCATTAATTGTAAAATTCCTAAAGAAGTTTGGTTGGGTGAGTCTTGTGATTATTCACATTTGAGAATTTTTTATTGTGATGTCTATTCACTTATTCAAAAGAATCAATGCTCTAAGTTAGACTCAAAAGTAAGATGTTATGTATTTGTTGGGAATGAATATGTGGTGAAAGGATACATGTTGTGGGATCCTTCTTCGCATAAGATAATCATTAGTAGAGATGTAAAATTTGATGAATCTTCTCTTCTAAAATTAGATGTTGTAAAATTTGAACAAGAACAGGTATCATCGAATCAACAAATATGGTTGGAGGCTAAACCTTTTAGAGAAATTCAAAAGGAAGGAGATACTTGTGAAGAAAAAGGTGAAGAATATGCAAAGGAAATTGTAGAACTTGAGGAATCAATCATGAAACCAATCACTCTAAGGTAATCTACAAGAGAAAGAAGAAAACCCAAAAGGTTTGAACATTTTGATTCATCTATCGCATTTATTAATGAATATGGGGAATCTTCTTGTTATTAGGAAGCGATGGGTGATGCGGATAACGAAAAGTGGAAAAAGGCTACGAACGAAGAAATGGATTCCTTAGCCAAGAACAAAAACTAAGATGTTGTAGAACTTCTTGAAGGGAGACGTGTTGCCAAATGAAAATGGATCTTCAAATTGAAGCAAAATGTTGATGGGAGTATCGAATGGTATAAGGCGAGGCTAGTAGCAAAAGGGTATTCTCATGTTGAAGGTATTGACTTTCATGAGATTTTTTTACGAGTCATAAAAATTGTTTCTATTCAAATTTTGTTAGCACTAAGTACATTACTTGATCTTGATTTAAAACAGTTAGATGTTAAAACATATTTTCTTCATGGAGATTTAGATGAAGAGATTTATATGGAACAACCATAAAGTTTTACAGAAGGTCACAATAGAATATTAGTTTGCAAGCTCGGGAAATGATTGTCTAGCCCAAGGCAGTCTCCGAGGCAGTGGTACAAGAAGTTTGACTCCTTCATGGTGAGCCATAACTTTACTAGAAGTGAGTATGATCATTGTGTGTACCTGAAGAATTTGAATGGCATATTCATTATCTTGGTCTTGTATGTTGATGATATTCTTATTGCAAGAAAAAGACGGAAGAGATCAATACAATAAATGTTGAGCTTTCTAGGACGTTTGATATGAAGGATCTTGGAGCGACAAAGAATATCTTGTGCATGGAGATATGCAAAGACTAGAAAAATGGAAATCTCTGGTTATCACAATAGAAGTATGTGGAGAAAGTACTTGAAAAGTTCGATATGAACAATTTGAAACTTGTTAATGTTCCATTAACCTCCCATTTTAATATTTCTTTGGTTTTGAGTCCTAGAACTAATGAAGAAAATAAGTATATGTCTTGTGTATCATATGCAAATGCGGTAGGAAACTTAATGTATGTGATGGTATCTATAAGACGTGACATTTCACATGAAGTTGGAGTTGTGAGTAGATTCATGGATAATCCAAGAGAAGAACATTGTTGAACATTGAAATGGGTGCTTCAATATCTGAGAGCAATAAGTTACCATTGTATCATATTTAATGGTAGTGAAGGTCCAGTCTATGGATATGTGGATGTTGGTTATGCAAGTGATTTAGAAAAGAGGAGATATACTACAACATATGTTTTCACTCTTGCAGGTGGAACAATTACCTGAATGTTAAAGCTTCAAGAAATTGTTTCTTTTTCCACTACTGAAGCATAGTATATAGTTGCTTCGAATGTGTGGAAAGAGGAAATCTAGTTAAAAGGTCTACTTAATGAGATTAGAAGGATGCAGGATAAAGAAATTTATTCTATGAAAGTGAGAGTGCTATTCATTTGGCTACAAATCTACATGATCACAACAAGACTATGCACATTGATACAAGGTACCATTTTGAGAGTGCGATGGTGTTTGGCTTATCTTGGCTTTTAGAAGAGATGATGAATGGGCATGGAAAAGGAATTAGGAAAATTGTTTTCAAGGTGGATATTGTTAAAGAATGGCAACAATTAACGTTAACACTCTAATTATCTCAGTAAATTTAGTTTTATCGTTCAAGAAGTTGTGTAACTATAGAGAGTTATGTAATGAAGTCTTTGTATCAAAATGGTGATTGCCTCAGAGGCTTGATGTAGATTTTGAGAGTCATTTTTTAACATGGAGTAATAAGAATTCAAATCCCTTGCCCTGTGGAGGTTTCCTTGACACACTGTCAGGATGTTACCACTTAAATTTTTGTGTTTGTTGTGTGATTCAATTTCCAATTCTTGTGCATTTCTTTCTTATTTCATTTGTTTTTTAATCGCCTCAAATACCAACAAGCTACAATTTGTTGTTTAGAGGATTTTGTAGTGGAGGTTGGGTGTTGCCATTGCGGATTCCAAAACCTCTATGCTCGTTGGTCCCTCGGTATTATTTGATTTACAAATTTTAGCATTTACAATGTTTATAGAAGTAGATCTCCTAAAGGTGTGGGATTGAGAGAATTTGGATAATATTTAGATACACATATGAGTTTGGGAGAAATTTTGTGGACAAATGATCATTTGGCTTAATGTGCGAAACATGTGGATTACCTTCCTCAAAACTTTTTCGTGTGTTAGATCTTACACGAACAATCAAACACTTCAAATCATGAATTATATATCAAGTGAAAAAACAAAAAAAAATTATGTATCAAATCATAAATGTGAAACGGAAGAGCAATGCAATACTAAGGCAATGTGACTGGATAGCATTCAATATTTATTATAAGAATGATACTCAATTTTATGCTTGAAGTGGAAATGATACTTAATTTGATGTTGAAAGAGAGAATTTATGAGTAAGATGTGAAGGAGAAGAGCACCACAAGAGAGAGGAAGTGTTATGAGATAGCATTAAGTATGTATAGCAATAATGATATTCGATTTTACGATGGAAGAGAAAAATTATATATTCAATTGTGAATGGGAAGAACACTACAATACTAAGGGGGTGTTATTAAATAGAGTTCAATATATATGGTAAAAATGGAGTGTGATAGTACCCACTTGGGATTTTCTCCAAAAAAGGGGGAAAAATGGCCCCGGGTGGTGTTCTTTGTGTAAGGAGAGCGAGGAAACTCCCCAACATATATTCCTTGCTTGTCCCTTTTCTAAAAGCTCTGGAATGAAATGCTACGATTGACTAATATCCACCTAAGTTGGGAGGGGGAGGAGATTTCTGAGGCCTGGAACAGTTGGTGGCAGCATGCTCCCAATGATAAAGTTAGAGCGCTGCCCTTATTGGTTGTGTGGGGAATCTGGCTTGCCAAAAACCGCCTGATTTTCACAGATACTTTATTTCCCATTTCCCGATTAGTAGCAGAGGGAGTGGCCATTTATGAAAGCATACCCTTTCCCTCCTCTTCTCAGCGTACTAGGCCTATTCAAATAGAAGAAATAAAGGGCTCCATCCCGTGGGCTTATTTCAATGGGGCCTCAGATATGAATAAGAAATGCGGCGTTGGTCTGGTTATCCACTTTCCCTCGGGGATTCTCCTCAAAGCATCCATTGGAATTGGCACCAGAACAAATAATTTTGTTGAATTAAAAGCCTTACATTTGCTTCTTTGTTGGCTCTCTTTGCGTAATGAGCGTGAGGCTCAGATATTTGGTGACTCTCTGAATACAATCAAGTGGGCCAATGGAATGCATCATTGCAGGAATTTTCTTTTAACTCCTTTGCTTAATGAGATTGTTAGACTCAAAATTGTTTTTCTCAGCTTCAAATTTGTCATATTTTCGGGGAAAGAAACACAGAAGCAGACAACCTTTCTAAAAAAGGCACTGAGCAAGATTTGGGCGCATGGTCAGTAGAAGAAGTGGTGGACGGGGTGGCAAGGCGACTTGCTCCTCCCGTTTTTGCATAACTTGTGAGATGCCCACAATTCTCTTTCACTTTCCAGCTTTCTATTTCTTTTTATATACTGCTGCAATTTTTTTTTATGTTATTATATAAACTGTAACAGGACTCAGTGCTGTTTTCCTCTCATTGGAGGCCTGAGTTCCTGTCTTTTTTTTATACTAAACTATCATACAACCAACACATTGCCTACTATCTGGTTTTTTGACATGGTGGTTTGTCCCTCACCCTGTTTCGGCTGTTTTTCTACTAGGAAGCCGGGGGTTGGGGAAACCACAACTTATCTAGTTGTCATAAAGATTGGTTTTGACAGGGCTATTTGGAGGAATATCTAGAAATCTCCACAAACAACTATTTTTGGTTTCTCTGAAAGAAGGGAAACGAAAATGCTTTGCATTATGCTATGTAACCTTCTTATATCAATAGATGGTTCGATTTTTCTGCGGAGACAAAAAATGGAGTTTGATTAAATAACATTCAATATTTATCATATAAATGATACTTGAACAATATAAGTTATACTAAATACAAACTTTTCCTTTATATTTTTTCACTTTAAAAAAGGTTTGCAATTGATACTTCTTAGTTTTCAATGTATGTCAAATATGTTATTAATACATTTATTACGTATTAACTTGTTTATCATTTTAAATAATTGAGAGAACTTCATACAAAATTACAAGTATATACATTTTCTTACTTTTATCTTTTATGGCAATGTGAACCCCACTTACAAGTATATAATATGCTGTCAATATATTCTTTATTTTATTTGATTGCAACCTCGAAGACGGGAAAAGAGCCCTTGGGGAGATAGCTTAATGCCACCACACACGAGTGGGCATGTAGCCTCATGATGAATTTAGCTGTCCCTTTTTTGACACCCCTTAATCACTGGGATATAACTTGTTAAACTGGAATTCTTAGATGGAAATCCATCCATGTTGAAAGACAAGTTCGTTAAAGAATAAAATTGTTAGATAAATTTGATCTTGTGGTGAAGTTGAGGTTGTGTTAATAGTTATGGTAATAATTGTTGTTTTGGGTACTTGTGTAATGAACCTCCTAAGCCTACTCGGGAAATTAGCTCCAAGGCTTCCTAAATATTAAGATTTCTTCGTATATTGCTAATATTAAGTAGTTATCACAAGCATGTAAGCACAATGACTCTTTAGATCACCACTTAGGCACAAACCTCCAACTCGAAGAAAGGCATGCATCAGGGTATGTGCCGCAAAAATTTCTTCCACATCTCCATGCAGACATTAGTAGTACCTTATATTAATTTCTTAACTTTTATGCAACAGGCAAGATTAGCTAAACTAGTCTCAACGTATAGCATAGATAACTAGAACCGTAGATTATACCATATTGATTTCTCATGTACCCTGGTCTTATGCATGAATGTTTATCCAGTTAACCAGAGGTATCCTATGTTTCTTTTACTAATATAATGATGGTTACATTTAGATTTACTAGATTTCTCATACACCCATATATGTACATCCCACAACAAGGTTATTGTAATTTGTTTTTCTTTGCTATAACGGTCCCATGTAGGTTTCATAATGAGTAATATGGCTCCATAGCCCCAAGACATAGCAAATACCTACTATGATGCTACCCCTTTATGTAATGAGAGTCATAGGCATAACAATGAAATCATTCATCCTACATAATCCTTAATCCTACTGCCACAATTTCATGTAAGGTTAACATGTGTTCCTTAAGAATTATAAGAATTTACATCATAGTCACTATTGTTGATCCTTAACCATAGTTAACCAAATTGCATAATGGGTAAATAATACTAGTGACCATTTTATCAAAAGATAAGTTAATATCCATATTGCATAAGATCCACATTTCGTAACCATAACTAGAACTACATTTATCTCGTAACTAGAATCACAAGCAACCATAAAATCATCTCATCACTGCCATCGAATCATATATGTTAGTTGCATGCAACTCCTTTAAACATTAATATAACATGGAAACTCAAACAAATTCTCTCATAAGACAAAGAAATTAAAACACAGAGGTAAGAAGTCAACAGACAGAACATTCCACGCATATGAAACCAACTAAAGCATCACTTGGAGAGTGGAGCACCACTACCCAACCATGAATCACCTCTGATTCCCCCCCAAGCCTAGGTTCTCACCATGGATCAACTGCCTACAATTGATTTATGCAATCGGTATTTAATACCCTCTTTCATGATATAATTTCCTTTAGCAGCGCCCCGCTTTTAGGTCGATTTTTCATCCAATTTCCTACCTTTTTTAGAAAAGCTCACCTTTATCTCCCGTGAGGCTTTTCCTCATAAAATCTTGCCTTTATCTCCCACAAATATTTTATGTTTTTTCCTTGATGGATATATATCTCCAATCCTTCGAAGCTTATCTAGAATCACATCTAGAAACTTATCATGAAAGATTTTTCCTGTCCCATTCCTCAATGGGATTTGGGGAATTTCATCTCTTGGTGTCTCACTTTTCCAAGTGATTTATTTATTAATTTGTTTAATAATATATTTGTTTTCCATATTACATATCATACCTAGCTTTTCTCTGCTTAGGTTTACAATAGTCTAACACACAAGGGAGGGGTGTTACATACTCCCCTCCTTAAATTTTACATCGTCCTTGGTGTATCACTGCATCATGTCCTCGTTCACAGGTAGCTGGCTTCTGTATCCACAGCTCTCATGGCCT
This sequence comes from Pinus taeda, assembly GCA_000404065.3. Lineage (NCBI taxonomy): Eukaryota > Viridiplantae > Streptophyta > Pinopsida > Pinales > Pinaceae > Pinus > Pinus taeda. Next base: position 253,498 of record APFE030419897.1, on the reverse strand, counting down.
TGCCATCTGATGCAAATATTCCAATATATATATCGGTTACAAGGAGTGCTCCTAATACATATCCTTCCATAGCTACCTGTAACATTGTTTTCAAACAATTTGTAGGAAATTTTAGATGTAGAAATTCAACTAGGCTTACCATGATCAATATCATAATTTGTTACACAATACTATTAAAGAAGTTATGGCTTATATTGCCCATTATTCATTTTTATTTGAAAAATGCATGTCCTCCCCCTGCATTCTTCCAAGTCTTTGTGTTCTTGTCGAACACTTGCTTCTTATAGTTTCTCTGCATACAACAAGTCAGCTAGCATATTTGCCACATCAATATGCATAAAACATCATAATAGGTTAGCTTGCATATAACCATCATAACCATATATATTCATCATAATCATATGTATGCCAAACTGTAAATAAACCATTGTTACTTTATCCTTGAACCACTTCTTAGTTTTCTTCTTTTGTTCAACCTCCAGGTCGGTTGCTCTGCCAGACACCCACCCAGTGTCTTCATGCATACCTGCACACAAGGTGTATTATACACATAGCTATACATCTCATGTTTTAATCATGCCATACATATATCAATACTGGTACCATATGTATTGCTTGTACATAGTACCATCTATACTACTACACATCATACCATGTCCATAGCATATCCTGCATGACATACACTTTATCCACATGTTTTCCACCATGTTAGTAGTATGCCAAACATTCCTTCATCTATTTTTGGTAAGTAGAACAAACTGAGTTTAGATTCTTGCTAAGGACTTTCATGGACCTGTTCTATTTCTATAATAGTCATCATGCACACTATAATATTATTATAATAGTCATCATGCATACTATAACTCAATCATACCCCTAACTTTTAATTTTGGGGTTAAATCCGTGACCTGTACCAGTTTTTAACAACAATGAAATACATCATAAGTAGACTATGATACTCAGTCTATCATAGATATTTGAAGTCCCATACCCATCAAAACAGATAATTATTTCTTACTTAAATAATCATGTCATGTGATTTCCTTCTTTCAACACCTTGTTGGTTATGATAAGTTCATGTAAGTCTAAGCATTATGGTTAAACAGTATGCACCTACATACAACTCCCATGTAGGAGTTATAAGTGAAAGTTATAATGTTCACAACTTCACACCCTTCAACATTGTATCCAAGGGTGTGACCCTAGGGTATTTACATGCTAACATCTTCTTTTAACATTAAATCACCCTTAAGACTAAAAGGTCAGTTATCCTCTCTTATCTTATTTGATGTATGTGTTATTTTAATGCTAACATTAGGTCTTTAGATCATTATGAGTGGAAATTATACAAAACCTTTTTGCTTTACCCAATTTTTGCTTACTAAATCAGAGGCATTTTCTGAAGAAGCATCAAGACTTGCTTCTAGATTTCATTATGTATGTACACTAGATGTGCTTTTGAGGTTAGTCCATTTACCTTCTTACCATATCATTAAGTATATACACAATCGGTTGTATCATTTTTTTCACACCCACTTGACCATCTCATTTCTACTTTATGTTAGATTATCATGTACTTTATGACTCTTGATTTACCCAACCAGAATCCATAGATTCCAACCTATGCATATTAAATTAACTATGCATAATTTTATACTAAGGTTTTGTTTCCTTCATTAAGGTGTATCTAGATCATTTTCTTATGAAACTGATTCATTTATTGAAAACCCATTTCCAAGGCTAATTACATCTTGACTTGAATGTGCACTGATCAATACAGTCACATTCAACTAAAAAGACAACTTTAAAGTACTTAGTCTCACATTATGTATAAATCTTTGTTCTTCACAACTCCCATCCCTCCTTAAGTTATGTCCTAGCATACACTCATAATTTAATTTCAGATATAGATAGGATAAGATGTCTTATCACTATATTACATTCATGAGTTGATATTTTATTTAGGCTTTGCCATTGTATGGCAACCATACAATCTTAAAATTTTAAGAGAAATTCCTCTAGCCCAAGAGAGCGGGTTTAGCCACAAACAAACAATCTATGGAAAATCTCCCTAAGCTAGAATCAATTAAGAGGTCCTACCTCTTAGAACACTATTCTTCCTGGTGGTGATCCTACTTCCTCACTCCAACTATCTTTCGCTTCCTCCCTTCGAATACCTGAAACAAGCAAACAACAACAACAACAAACGTGATAGCATATAATATTGTATTCAACCTACTTAATAGGTCAAGGAACATTAATCCATAAAGATGTAAAATGACACTTCATGTAGGAAATCAATCAATAGTTGCATTTATATAAATCAGAAAGAGATTACAACCGGTGCCTTGACGTTGTTGGTCTCCTCTGACGAATTCGGGTTCCCACACTTCTGCTAGCACTTCATGGATAGCCCCAGCAATGGAAGTTTTAATGCCTCTTTCCTTTAGTCTAAACCAAACCAAAATCACACTATTCTCCCTCAAACATGCACTAGAAAGCTACAAGCTATAGATGACTTGTTGATTATTCAAACTTGCTCCAAAACTCCAACCAGCTTTTGCTTGGGAAAAAGAGAGCTCTATATAGCTTGGATGGATGGGAGATGGTTCCTTTCATCATGGGAGAAGGTCTTATCTCTTGAGGTTGTTCCATCCTAATAGGGGCAAGGGGCCCAAACTGACTTCCTCGGTTCTATCCAGCCCAACCATCTACCAGACTTCCGTTACGAAGCTTCTAGACATGGAAGCTTTAGCTCCTTATTTAAAAAACTTGCCAAAACAGGGTCTACACGACTAAGACAAGGATCAATAGTGCTGATCGGCATTAGTCCCAGTGTTAAAATCTACATATCAGCACGAGGAGGGAACGGGTCATTAGCGTCGGTCTTGTAAACTGGGGTAAAAGGAATGTTCTTGGGAAATGATGCAAAAGGGAAATGTTCTGCTCATGAAGAGGGACATAATGAAAGTTTCTTCATGATGGGAAAACAAATGAGGTTCACAGTAGAGGTCCTCCAGGATCGTGGAACGGGGAGTACAAGGACAGTGACAAAAATTTGTGTAATAGATGCCCCCTAAAGCGTGAAGGCCAAACTAGAGTGAGGGGTGAAATGTTTTACAAGTAGATGCGGGGAACTGAAGTTTGTCGTCGGAAAACCTGCAAGCAACCATACACATACATATCTAAAATCTGATAGTCATGCCTAATAAACATGAGAGGCTTATCTCAATACATGAATCTACGGTATAGGCAGCTATCCATCAAGAAAAATATCATGAGCATGGATCCTCGGCATGGATGCAACCATCCAACTAGAGGGATCATATGAAATAGATCCACGGCATGGGAGCAACCATCCATATAAAGAATCATGTATATAGTCATGAATGACTCATCTCTCCTCGAAACCTGGACTTTTGTGATCTAATCCTAGGGTCTTGCACTCCAACATGACCTAATCAAAGTACAAATTCTAACATGTGAATAGACATGCTAAAGTCAAACATGCTAGAAAGTCGCTTGATTACCGGCCAATGATGTGAACGTTTAACAAGCACAAGAGAAACCACCAATAATGACAATGGCTCTCAAGGTACCAGCGGAATAATTCACGAGGTGTGAATAAAGGAATTGATGTCGAACACCCATGAAATCACCTGATCAAAAGCCAATGATGTGAACTTGTCATTGAGTGCGAAGAACTTGCCATTAGGGCATGCAATCTCTAAGGCATTGGAAGGGAGTCTCTAGATCAACTTCCTAGATAATGCGCTGAAGTCGACAGGAAGCAATCAACCGAAGGAAGGTCATAATGAATCCTTAATCATCGACACAAAATGGAAACCACAATGAATGAGAGTAATCCAAGATGATCAAACAATGTACAGGTAGGAAAACTTCTCTTGAACATATGATTGACACGACTCCAAAGTTTGGCAGCGTTTGACATCATAGGATCAAAGTTCATGGTGACGTGGTAGAGATCATATGAGAGGTTTAAAATGGATAGCCTAGAACCCAGGGAGGCAATTGACAAAGTGAGGATGTCCCAAAATCTGACACGAAAAGTAGATGAGTGTCAATGTTCAAGTGCAACAAGCTGCCTCAAATGAATACAATTGATGAAATACTTCCAATTTTCCCCCATCATTTCTAGCAAGTACCCCAGTTATTTTTACACAAGCTTGATGGGGATAGCATATGCTTGTAATCTAAGTCCATCCTTTCGATGGATCCACCCTAGTAAGTTTTACGAGCCTTAGGGAGGAGTAGCTCAATCTCGTCATAATGACAAGTCCTATGTCGTTTAATCTTTTAACGAGTCCGACAAAGGTGAAACTCAACATATTTTTCATGTTTAGAGAGTTTGAAAAAGACACGGAAAAGAAAACTCCAAAAGGTCACTTTTCGTACATTTGTGTCTCTCGAGCCCAAAAAGGTAGAAAACAATACTTGAGAGAATCGCTTGACCATGTCAGCCAAGGAGTACCTTTTTCGTAAATAGTTTATCCCAACCCAAAAAAGGGGTAAACATATACTGGGTAAATGACATTTCACAGCCTTTAACGAGTTCAAAACGACAAGAGTTTGGCAATATTTTCATGTTTTAAGAGTCGGAAAAGAGTTGAAAGCAGACTCCCCATTTTTATTCTCTTTAACAAGTCAAAAAGGGAAAAATACTCGGAAATATTTTCAATTTTTACGAGTCAAAAAAGAGCTTACTCATCCTAGAGGAACGAGTGGTATAAAGGGTAGCAACAGGTTCCAGTTCAGGGGGAACTGCTCAAAACATTGAAAGTCCAAGAGGCTAGCTAGAAAAACCACTCATTTTTGTGGTTCCTCAGGAAAGGAAAAACAACCAAGTGAAAGTATATGATTGGCCAAAGAGATGGTGGCGATGGAATGAAACAACCAAGGCTCATCTAACATAAATTAGCTAATAAAACATAAATCAAAAGATGTAAATTGGGCATGGGTTCATTTTTACACAAGCTTGAACCATAGATAACTCTGCTTGGATTTGGTTTCATGTTTACACAAGCCTGAAATGAAAAAC
>APFE030419897.1:203462-243106 GCA_000404065.3 Pinus taeda | reverse complement strand
AAGATTCGCTACGATCGGGGAGAGGGGGGAACCCATGGCAACACCACAGGTCTGCTCGTAGAACTCCCCTTCGAAACAGAAGAATGTGGAAGTGAGACATACCTCAACCAGATGCGCGGTGTCCGGATCTGTTAGGTGATATATCACTTCCATGGCCTCTTTAATAGGAATGCACGTGTACAAGGAGACCACATCAAAGCTGACAAGAATGTCCTCAGGGTCCAACCTAATATCCTTGAGATCCAAGATGAAGGATGCCGAGTCCTTCACGAAGGACTCAATGCGGCCAACAAGAGGCTTCAGCTTAAGAGCCAGAAACTTGGCTAGAAGGTAGGATGGACCCCCGATGGTGTTGACAATGGGCCTTAGAGGGACCCCCTCCTTGTGAATTTTAGGCACCCCATATATTCTAGGAGCGATGGGATTGCTCTCAATGAGCTTACGGGATAGGGCACCCACCGAGCTGCTAGACTTGATGGCGTGAGCAACTGCCTTAGAGATTTTCTTCAGAGGGTTCTTGGCAAGTTTTTTGTAACTGCCACTGTTGTGAAGATGATCCAACATCTTCTTACGGTAGTCATCTTTATTGAGGATGACCGTGGCCCCTCCTTTGTCCGCCTTAAGGACCACAATATCATTATTCTGATTTAAGGACTTTAGGGCATCGAACTCCTCTTTACAGAGGTTCCTTCGAGGAGCTTTAGCCCTCCTAAGAACCACAGCACAATCTTGCCTGATGGTGTCCTTAATGTTATAAGGCAGATCTCTAATTCCGTGCTCCACGTCACAAATAATGTCATCAACGGGAATTTTTCTAGGGGCAAGGGCAAAGTTTAAGCCCTTGCTTAAAATACCAAAGACAGACGGGGAAAAGGAATAGCTTGAAAGATTAACAACCTTACTATTCTGCGAAGGCGAGGGAAGAGGGACCTTTTTGCCGAGGTCCTCATGCCCATTAATACTGCCAGGACCTTCATAGCCATCCGTACATATAATAGAGTTGCCTACATTATCCTTAATAAGATTATTAATGCTCTTACTAGGAATCATATTATCTATCTCACTATTACAGTTATTGTTAGATTCATTATTATTAGGATTCGTATTATCGTTATCTATCTCATTAATAATGCGATTGCATGACCCATTATTATTAATGTGAGAATTGTTAACTTTATTGTTATAAATATTATTAGCCTCATTATTATTAAGAGTCTTATAATCTTTTTCCATTAGGAAAGACTCTTCATTATTCTTAGAATCTAGTTTATTAATACTTCGGTATGATTCTTCATTATTCTTAATTTCTTCATTATTCTTAAATTCATGTGTATTATTACCTTTATTATTATAAATACTAATGCTATCGGTATTATGGAGATTATCGATACTAATCTTAATATCGATACCGTTGTATGCTTTGATATTATTAGAGGTATTACCATTATCATTATGTGCGCCTTTTAAATTATTGCTACGGTTGATATTATTATTGTTAAGGATATTATTGGTTTTTAAATCGGCGTTTAAAAGGCTACCCCGATTATGACCCAGACTCACCCAACGGGATTTCTTGAGGACGCAACTATTATTGCAGTCCCGACCATTGATGAATACGCTACCTATCAACTCGCCCTCCGCGGTAAGGCCTTTATTACTTAAACCTAAGTCGTTAACCCTGGCTTTCCTGGTGCTTGAATTACCGCTATCTAACTTACTGATAAAACCACCACGACTTACCATAGTGATGTTGATGAATGTGACAAACTAATTCTCTTCAAGAGAAATATGAGTCATATTTAGTGGTTATTGAAAAAATATCTATTGAGGTTGGTAGACTAATAGTTGCATGCCAGGATAAAGAAAAACTCTTTCATATATGTGATAATAAGGAGGCCAAGCTCAAGGAGGAGATCATAAATTTGAGAACCTACCTTCAAGATGCCAAAATAATTAAAGAGGAATTGACTATTCATCATAAGGAAAACGAGGGCCAAGTTGGAAAGTTAGAAGCATAAGTGGGCTCCTTGTATAAGAACTTATATGTACATTTGGGCATCCATGTATATTCATGCTCATTTGAATTGGTGAAGTAGCACTTGTAGCAGCCATGTATCTTATTGCATATCACTGTTGATTTACGAGTTATGGTGGATGTCATGTACTTCAACCATATGTATGTACTTTTCATTATTGGCATGATGGCTAAGTAGGATTGATTATACCATGAATTGTAGTGATATTGTTACTTTATCCATGTATGCACTCATGTGTGCAAAGAAAAACCTTGTAACCATTTCTTTTGTTATCATTGGTTGAGTGATCCATGTCTTGGAGAGTGTCATGAGTCTTGGTCTATGTCTATGTCTTGGAGGTATTTTTTAGCATGATGTAACAGTTGCATGTTACACATTGTACATCATCATTTGCAACCATGTACTCCCTTATGAAGCCCTGTAGTATGTTATTTCATCATTTGGTTAATGTTGGATTGGTCGTAGAGCCAAGAAAGAGAGTCATGGGTCATGTTATGCATGTGTTGATTGAGTTTCGTTTGAGAGATGATAGTTATTACAACCTTGTTTGGGCTTAGGGATTCCATGTGTTTCAGCCATGTATGTGTCTTTGCTGTCATTATAACCACGTACAATCATGTTCTTCTTGTGGGACATTGGTTATGTGAGTGATGTTCATGCATGGGAGAGGATTCATGGTTAATTCATATGTTGTTTGTTTGGAATCATTATATAATCACTTTATATCATTTTATTGCCATGTATTATGATTATAAAGCCCTATAACTCATTATATATCATTAGGAAAAATCTGGTTGAAGTATTCTTCTATCGGGAGAAACCTCTTATAAGTTACAAGGAGGCATTCGCAGCAATAGATAACATGTACAATATAGTGGATAGATGTTTTTCAACCCCATTATATTTTGAAGGGGAGCATGTTCAACCTAGTAGTAGAAGGAAGCACATGGTGTTGACTTAGAGCCTTAGCACTGACCGGTACTAGTATGGAAGCATATTGATTTGTTGGCATGGTGTTGGCATGTGGAGTTGATCAGTTTCCATCCTTATGTCCACCATATTAGTGTTGTCCTCCATACTCATACATTCTTTTCCATTGGTGTCAAAGGGGGAGAGTGACAACCACATAAGGAGAATGAGATCAATTTTAGTCATGTGGCTAAAGGTTGACATCAATACCAAAGGGGGAGCATGTTGGACATGTCATTTCATGGTGCTCACATCAGTATCAACCTAATGGTTATCTAGGTGTAAACCTAGTAGTGGTGGTCCTCATGATGTCATCCTTGTAGTGGTGGTTCTCATCATCATATTGGTTCACAGAGTCTCATGGTGGTATTGATGAGGTGGCTTCCAACAAATCGTAGATCGTAGATCCGCATGAGAGAGAGATCTTCATTTGATAGTCGCCAGTTAGAAATCTATGTAAAGGATTTTCTTAGCATAATGAATATTTGAGTAATGCAGTTGCAGCAAATGGTTTTTTGCCCTGGAGAGGGTTTTCCAATAGAAATATTTGTGTCATTTGTGTTGATTGCTTTCATGGTTTCATGTTTATATTTTATTCTTTGATCTCTACTTTTATGTTTCGGTTATGCATGATTAAAGAGAAATAATATGTAGAAAAAATTATAAGTCCCTTCATTACTGATTCACCCCCCCAACCCCCATCAGTAGTGGTCTAGTTTCCAACAATTGGTATCAGAGCAGGGCTCTCAGTTACAGCTTGATCGTTGGAGAGTGGATCTAGGAGTTTTGGCAAACTTTTTGCAAATTTTTCAAAATGGATTAGAAGGCATTATATTACTTCATGAAGTTAAATTTGCAACTTGGAGGATGAAATTGGATTCATATGTTCTATCTCTTAATGAAAATATTTTGTTGTCAGTAGAATATGGAGTTAGAGATGAATTTAATGATAAACCTAAAGGGATTATTTTGAATGGGATTCTGAAATCTGACATTATCTTTGTGAGATGTTGGATAGGTTGCAAAGTTTGTATCTTCGAGGAAAATTGAAGTTTCCAAAGATGGAGAAAAATAGAAAGGGTTCAACACATATTGTAGTGGTAAATCAAGCCTCCTCACAAGAAGAAGATGGAAGTATTAATCACTGAGAAGCAGATGATGAAATGCCTAGTGGTAGCACTGATAGATCAAGCATTAATCTTGAGAGACAGCTAAAAGGAATCAACAACAAAGTTTAAGATAAATCCAAGATAATCACATTACAAGTAGAGGTTCAAAGGTTCATGGCTAAAAATAAATATACAAAATATTATTGGAAATCTTTGATGAAAATGAGTGTGACTACAAAGTGGAGATTTCTAATTTGGAAAATAAGTTGCAGTAATGCAAGAAGTAGAAGAACAAACAAAGAAAGTCAAAGAAGAAGAACAAAATTTACAAATGCTATAATTGTGGAGTATATGGACATAAAGTGGCAAATTGTGACAAAGAGATAGTACTCTCACCTAATAAAAGCAACCGAAAGAAGTTTAAAAAGGAGAAAATGATACAATTTTTGAAAACGTGGACATATGGAAAAAAATTGTAATAATGAAGAAATCATACCCTCTAATCAAAAGGTGCAACCAAAGGAGATGCAATCTCAAGCATGCATGCAAAGAAGATCTCCATCCACTAGGTATAATAGTCCTTTTTATGGTTATTGTTTCTCATGAAATTATTTTGGCCATAGGGATATTGACTACAAGGCACATGAAAGGAATAAAAATTAGATCAGTAGAAGATATTAGCCTATTCCTTATTTCCTTAGTCACATAAGATGTTTTGTGTGTGAAAATATTGGCCATAAGGCCAAGGATTGCAAGTTTCCCATGCGTTACAGGAGATGCAATCAGAGAGAGAAGAATATGCAAGGCCAACTACATAAGAAGAAGGAGGGTCAACATATAAAAATTTGGAGAATAAAATAGTAGTAAGGAACTCCCATAAAAAATTGAGGTTTGCATGGTCTCAAGGGGATCATATGGTAGCATCATGAGTTACATGTAGATCCTTAAATGTGAAGCCATATCTGGAAGAGTGCATGAAGACAAATATGCGTATTGTAGGAGATGCATGAGTTCAGGGGGAGTTCAAGAGGTTTGAAGTATTGATTTTTAGTTTTGATATATTCTTACTTTCAGCTTTCATAATTCATATTAGCCATATATGTTTTCGTTGTTAGTTTTGAAGCAATTGCATGCTGAAGTTATTATTGTTGTTTCTAGAGGTGTGAAAGCCATATGGTTGTCTTATGCACATGATAAAGGTGTGATGGAGGATCACGCATTTAGGGGATGCGTTGTTGCCTCCTAATAGAGTTGCAAATCATTGGCATTATGCTCACTATGGAGGAGTTTTGTTGTGTTTACTTAACAGGATTGTGTTGCAGGAAAGGAGTTTTGTTGATTTTGTTTTTGATGCACGTGGAGCATGGTGGTGGTTACTAGTGGTTATCATGGTTTTGTTGCAGGATCTCCATATTGAGATGGTGATGGCCAAGGTGTTGAGTGGCCATGCACTAGCATATGATGTTATTAGTTCTTCTACTGTTGTTGCTACACATTGAAATAATATATCATTTCTCATGGATAACTTGTATTTTTTGCACATGCCATTTATTGCATTTTTATTGGTGTTGTGGTACAGAGCATACATCTTTGCATGAAGGTCATGTATTTCATGTTATATCATTGTATTGGGGTATGCATAGATGAGAACACCTATTTATAGATGTAAGAGCCATGTACCTTTATCATTCTATCTTGCTGGCATATTTCTCATGGAGAGACCCATGGTGTCTAGTATGTTTTGTCAAATCAGCGATATGTGGGCTATTGGATGTCCAAGTCATGTCTTATTTTGTATGTCACTGATGTAGCCCTAATGGGTGAACGATGTAATATTGGGTCATTAGAGTCATTGGTTGGTGATAGGTTTATTATAATGGATTCATATGTTAGTCCTATGTACTTGTCACAACCATGTATTTGCTCCATGAAGCATTGTATATGTATTGTACTTCATTGTAAATCATTGCTCAAAGTTAGTTAGAGTCATGGTTCATGAGGAGTAGACTCTTACATTTGGAAAGGAGGATTATTGCAGTGAAGAGGATGTGTTGCTAAGACAAAAGAGAGAGTGTTTTTGCAGCCTAATTACATGCTTAGGGGGAGCATGTTTAGTTTTCAAAGATTGCATGGCATTGGCTTGAGACTTGATGGCAACTGGTTTCCTTGTTTTACATGCTTATCTAACAGGAGATACTTCTTTAGTTTGCATTGACATGGTGTTGAGTATGACAGAGGGAGTACTTCTCTCACTCATAACATTGTTGGCATTGTCTTCAGTGTTGGTATGGCCCTTTTCCATTGATGTCAAAGGGGGAGAGAATTTGGATGGATAGAGATCAACTTCAGAGTTGCAGCCTCGGAGTTGGAGTGTGCATGGAGATCAGCAATATATATTGGAGATCAGTTTGAGGTTGACATCAATGCCAAATGGGGAGTTTTGTGGCATTGTAGTGTTGGAAATTATGTCAACGGGGTCTTGGTATTGTTCATCATATGCCTTAGGTCTACCTGATGATGATTAGTGGTCCTCATGTTGTGTGATGAGTGTTTGGCTTATTCGTCTTGTTGGTTAGCATTAGTGTCAACATACTTATGACATGACCTAGTGCAGGAATGGGAGGTTGAGTAGAGATGGCTTTGGGACATGTTATGTTGACTTTCCATAGGTTGATGTTGTTACATATGTTGAAGATTTTGTCGTTGCAGGTTGTTGGATTGTTGCGATAGGTGATGCATTTGCTTCTACATGTGTTGGAAGCATTGGAGATGTTGCTACATATGTTGGAGGTGCCTCTACCAGTATTGGAGGCAGTAGGATGACTTGATGTTGCTGCTGCAGGTGTTGGATATGCTGCTATAGGTGCTAGAGATGTTGCTACAGGTGCTAGAGGTGTTTGGATGGGTTGTTATTGTTGTTTGAGGAACTAGAGGTGTTGGTCATGATGAGGAGTTTGGAAGACTAGGGCTTGCGTGTCACTGACTTGTTGTAGAGGTTTTTGGCTTATGGCATCCATTGTAGACTTGTCACAGAGGTCTGGAGGTGTGTTTAGAAGTTTTTGAGAGTGTGATTGAAGTTTGGCAGAGATATGAGGAGGTTTGATTGTGTTTTTACCATCATTTGCCCCAACTGAATGGATCTAAGCCTATGGGAGATGTTGGAAGGTCCCAATCACTGGAAAAATATGTTGTGGGACCAGTTACAACCCAAATTTGGAAGTGTTATGGGTGTGGTTGAGGCCTAAAGTATGTTTTTCTCTACATTCCTTGCACACATTATGTGTTTATTTGTTTTTCCGTCCTGTCTTGTTCAGGACTCATCATGTAAAGGTTAGAAAAAGGTTAATGAGATTCTAGAATGTGATTATCATTGACAATATCCTTCATGAAGTGGAATTAGTGTCTTGATCAAGTCAATGAGGAAAAGAGTTTGTGGAGCTCAGTAGTTCTTGGTAGGTATTGAGTTGAGTGCCTCAGTTCATCTATATATTGGAGGAGGCTCAATGATAGTATGGTTGATTCTCTTGATTTGTTGAGTGAGTGAGAGATTGGAGGATTGTGTGCAAGTTGTGCGAGGGTTGTGTGATGCAATTTTTCTGAAGCAATTTGCAGGTGTTGTAGCACTTAGCTTAAGCATATTTCAGCCATCATTTTGAGTAGAGAATGAAGAGATGAATTAGAGATTGATTGTAGATCTTCTTGGTGTTTGGAAACATCTTGTTTATTCACTAGTTTTGGTTAGTTGTGTGCAACAGCTATTTGTGAGCAGATTTATTATTGTATAGAGGTTTTTGTTGATATATTCTACAAATTATTTTATGCAGTGTTGATGAGATTTTGTTGCAGTCTTGGTGTGAATTTTGTTTGTATTGTGTTCCTTGAAGATACGTTGTTGTAGTGCTCATGTTGAACAATTTTTTATTCCAATCAGAAAATGTATGAAACGAGAACCACATAGAGGAGTGGATTTGGAGGACTCTAGTGAAATCAATATAAGTGAGCAGTTTTCTTAATCTAATGGTAGTTGGATAGTTCGAAAGAAACTAAGTGAGGCTCATTGGTCATGGAGGCTTCCAACAGATAGGAGTTTGTAGAGTCGTTTGACAATTTAGGAGTAATCGAGTGAGGATCATTGGTCGTGGTGGCTTCCATTGGATGGTAGCTTGTAGATCCGCATGAGAAAGAGATCTCCATTTGATAGTAACTAGTTGTAACTCTATGTAAAGAATTTGCTTAGCATAATGAATATTTAAGTAGTGCAGTAGAAGTAGGTGCTTTTTTTCCCTGGAGAGGGTTTTCCACCAAAAATATATGTGTCCTTTTCATTTATTACTTTCATGGTTTCATGTTTATATTTGATGCTCTAATATCTACTCTTGTGTTTTAGTTATGCATGATTAAAGAGAAATAATTTGGAGAAAATTTTATAAGTTCCTTCACTATTGGTTCATGCCCCCCTCTCAGTAGTGATCTAGTCTCCAACAAGCATAATATGATTGTGTCTCTTAGATTAAATATTTGTGAATATTTCAGGAGAAGCTACAATGAAGGAAATGTGGAAAAAGTTAGGGGCTTTACATTAATCTATCCTTGGTGAAAAATTTGTTCCTACATAAGAAGTTGTATAACTTGTGGATGAAGGATGGAGACTTAGTACAGAGCATCTAAAGGTCTTTAGTATTGTGGTATGTTAGCTATTATATGTTGGTATTAATATTTCAAATGAATATAAGTATATCATTTGTTGTGTTCTCTGCGAGACTCGTGGGATAGTTTGGTTGTTTGTTGTCATAGTTAGTAATGCAACTATAAGTTTTGACCAAATGGTCTCATCCCTATTATTAGATGAGATAAGATGGAAAAAACATGGAAATTTAGAATGTAGATTCCTTATCTATAAGAAGGCACTCCCATGATAGTGTTGTAAACAAAATATCTAAGTTTTGTGAGTCTTGTCTGGGACTCAACAGACAGGTGTGTGAAAGTACAATTAAATCGATCCCTAACACATGCAAATAACAATATAAATTGTGACAGAAAGAGGATGGGTCATACCTATTAACTAAAGAGGCCATTAGTTGATGCAACTAGCTTGAGGGAATACAATAGAAATATCTTCGCTCCTAGCTCCCAAATTCCAAAGACCTTCCACAATCAACCAACAATACTACCAAACATACTTCCTACGATAATTTTCACCGTGATAATAATTGAAAACCAATGAATAGCATATGATAACCAAATGAAATCAATATAATGGGAAGGTAATTGAGTTTCACTACAAGAACAAAGTGATACAATGATATACCATCTAAATGAGATTTATCCTTTCCATCTGGAAATCATGGTCTCCTACTCCAGAAAAGGTAGTCTCAAGGCAAAAATATGGGAGAGCTCTCACACTATTTTCAACTCTCTCTTTTCCCCTTGACATAATCAATTTATATAAGCCTTTTCCCCTCTCTAGAGAATTTATCTAGACACCTAATGGCTAGAGAAGTTAGGAAACTTCCACAATAATTTTCTCCTAGCCAACTCATGGAAAAATCAATCGAGTTAATCTCCTCGGGAATGACAAAATCTAGAAGGCTCAATAATGTCGCAGGTTATGAGAGGTAAATCTGCACTCATTGAATTCAGTTATACACTATCAATATGAAATTGGACAAAGATTGTAAGTTTCTAATCAGTGGTATTCATGTAAAAGAGGAAAAATGTGACAGACCCAGGCTAATTCCCCTTCATTGTAAATATTTAATATACTTTGATTTTAATTAAATAGGTCTGAGAATTGGGACACGGATTCCAGCGTTTGATGAAGGAGATTGATTAGGATTTGAAGGAAGTTTGACTTGATTTATAGCCATGAATGGCTGGTAGGTATGCTTTAAATTGGGATAATTAAATGATTTAATGGAGTTTGGCAAGAAGACAGTGAACCATGTTTTCCTTGGATAAATTCATAATGCAGAAAGGACAAAAATTAATATGCAGCATGAGTTGCAGGCACGATTATTGAAAAAATGTAACAAGAAAGGCTCAATTTGACTTTAGCCTTAGTCAAATTGAGTAAATTGAATTTCCACATCAGCAAGATAACTTGAGGCAGTTAACTTGTGTGACATAGCTCTTGTCTCTCAGTTAACTCAGTAAATTTGAGTTAGAGGGTTTGGAGTTCAGTTATGCATGTGTGATCGCTAAATTTTAGTAATTCAATTCAGTTATTTTCAATTGTGTTCAGTTAACTGACGTCTAACTATTGTTGGAGTCAGTTGAAGGTCGGTTGTGCATTAGGACATCAGTCTAACTCAAATATTTGTTAGTTAACTTATAAATGAACCCAAAAGAGCTAGTGCATGCAAGGAATTCGAGTTCCTCAACTGAAGTGGAGATGAAAAGGCAATGTAACAACAATTGTAAACTAGTTTGAATGTACACATGAGATCAAACGATCAATCCTTGGGAATTGCAAAATCAATTTGGAGGAAATTCTTAAATAATAGGGGCTAATTTTCTCAAGATTTGCGCAAGGAAATAGGAGGCTGATGGAGGCATAAAGTGGCTAAGTGTTGGCTAGAGGTCCTCAGTCGGTAGTGAGAACAATTATTCTTTGCAAAGTTGTGCTCAGATCTTGAGCATGTAATTGTAATAGTTTCTCTATTCATCTTATTAATGCAAAGAAGGCTTGAGGGGTTTTTCCCAGTTGGGTTCCCCTAGAAATCACTGTGTATTTGTGGTTTTTCTTATTGGATGTATATGTGTGTCATTCTAAATTGTGAATTTCATTTTGCAGATCAATATAGTATAATTGTGTCTCTTGATTTTAGATTAAATTTCTTGAGCAATTGCAATTCAATCAAATTTCTACATGGTACCAAAGCCCCGAAATCACATTAGAACTAGTATTTCGAACCGGTCTCTCAAGAATTTTGATTTTGGTGTTTTAGTGCAGCAGTTTATCTTCAGGACCGAGAGGATCTATTTCAATGGATTGAGATTGGAGTATGCCCTAGAGGGTACTCAAATTTAATAGCATGGAAGGATCGAATGGAAGCACTGCTTGATGACAATGGTGTGTTAGAATATGTTAAAATTGACATTACAAAACCTCCACAATCAGATGCAAAACAATTAGCCCAATGGAAGAAGGATGTTGCAAAGACCAGGAGAATTCTTCTGGAAGGTGTGCGATACCATGTGGTCTCAAATATTGATGGAAAAGGGACATCATTTTCCATGTGGAAGACATTGATTGATCTATTCAAGAATAGCAGTGACCATAAAAAAGTGGCCCTAAAAGACTAACTTTGAAACATTAAGATGCAAAAAAATGATATTATTTTGTAGTATCTCTCCATATTTACACAAGTTTGGGATGAGCTTGGAGGGTTTGGTGTGAATGTTGCAAAAAATGATCTAGTGAGCATAGCTCTTTTAGGCCTTCCAAAATCCTGACATTGACCAGGATTTTGTGAATGGAAGTAAAAAATTACCAAATTGGGAAAGTTTATGGCCCAAGAAGAATTCAGGAGAAATACCAGAGGTGGAGTAACATCCAAAGAACAGGAAGAGGACTTTCCTCTAGTTGGACAAGGATTGAAGGCCAAGGGAAAGAAGTCCCAAGGTGAGCCTAAGTCCAACCAAAACAATGGCAAGAAGAAGGATCTAAGTAAGATAAAATGTTTTCACTGCCACGAATTCAGACACTATGCAACAATGTGTCCACAAAGGAAATATAGAAAGGAGATTGCAGAAAGAGTAGGAGGAGACGCCTTGGCTTCTCAATTTAAGCTAAATTTCACCATGGCTAACACATTAGGGGGGAGTGATTGGTACCTAGATTTTGGTGCATCTTACCATATAACAGAAAATAAGGAATTTTTTAGTACCCTGGAGGAGAAGGATCTCAAAATGCATATTGAATTGGGGGATCATGGTAGTTACAATGCTACAGGAATTGGTATTGTAACCTTTAAGAGGGATTATAGCTCCCATGTTCACCTCATAGATGTTATGTTTGTACTTGGGCTAAAGAAGAATTTGATCTCTGTAGCAATATTGGAGGATAAAGGATATGATGTTATTTTCAGTAAGGGAAAATCCTTCCTAAAACATTTAGCTATCGGGCAACTGAAGAAGATTAGAGTCAGAGTGAGAAACCTCTACAAGCTAGTGGTATATTTTTCCATGCATCCAGCTATACCTCCAAGAGTGAGGTGAGGTGATGTAGATCTTTAGTCCCTGAGTTGCGGAAATTGGGGCAAGGTCAATTGAGGTGTTATCCTCATGGACCATTACCTTGCTAAAGGGGCCCACGTTATTCAATAACAGGAGGATTAGTGTCAATTAGATATTGGGGAGTGTAGAGTAGTGTTGACAACTAAGCAGGAGGCTCAGTAGCAGATTTAGAAACAACACATGTTTCCCAGTAGACAGTTGCAGACACAATTGATTTAGTGTTTTTTTTTTTATCTTCTCAGTTGTATTTGTTGCAATAGAAACAACAATAGTGAGAGGTAGTTTTACAGTACATTACAGGGGTGATGGATAGGGGTGGTGAAAAATCCCTTTCTTGCTAAGAGGGAATGTTGAAAAAATGTAGCAAGAAAGGCTCAATTTGACTTTAGCCTTAGTTAATTGAGTAAATCGAATTTCCACATCAGCAGGATAACTTGGAGGCAGTTAACTTATGTGACATGTATTTTGTCTCTTAGTTAGCTCATTAAATTAAATTTAGAGGGCTTGGCATTCAATTATGAATGTGTGATTGCTAATTTTTGTAATCTGGTTCAATTATTTTCATTTGTGTTTTATTAACAGACCCTAAATATTGTTGGATTCAGTTGAAGATCAATTGTGTAGTGCGATAATAGTCTAACTTAGATATATGTTAGTTAACTTATCAATCAACACAAAATATCTAGTGCATGCAAGGAATTCGAGTTCCTCAGCTAAAGTGGAGATGACAAGGCAGTATAACAAAAGCTGTAAAATAGTTTGAGTGTGCAAGTGTTGCATGAGATCAGATGATTAATCCTTGGGAATTACGCAATCAATTTAGAGGAAATTCCTAAATAATTGGGGTTGATTTCCTCAGGATTTGTGCAAGTAATAGGAGGTTTATGGGGGCATAAAGTGGCTAAGTGTTGGCCAGAGGTCCTCAGTCAGTAGAGCTAGAAAATTTATTCTTTTGGAGGTTGTGCTCAGAGATGGAGCATGCAATTGTAATAGTTTTTATATTCATCTGATTAATACAAAGAAGGTTTGAATGGATTTTCCCAGTTGGTTTCCCCTAGAAATCATTTTGTATTTGTGGTTTTGCTTATTTCATGTCTCTGTATGTTGTTCTAAATTGTGAATTGTATTCCACAAATTAGTAGATTAGAATTGTGTCTCTTGATTCTAGATTAAATTTCTTGAGAAATTGCAATTATATCAAATTTCTACAAGGAATGACAACTCGAAGTCAACAAATATGAAGTGGAAGGGAGAGTTGGCACAAAACCATCCTCAGTACCATGTAAATACAAAACCACCATCGCTGAGTTGAAGGACAAGAATTATAGATGTGTTTTCCCATACAACTGAAATAGTTGCAACATGTTAGTGGTATTCTGGAAAACAAAGAGAGGAGTGGAGAGGAGCATTCTCGATGCAACAAACATTTATTCTAATCATATTTTCACACACAAATAGAATACTATGGGTATGAAAGGAAAAATAGACACTATAGGAGAGTGCTATTGGACAAGAACAAGAGAAGAAATGGCTATGCGGTAGAGGAACAAAAAGCCATAATGTAGGAAGGAAAAATGAGCATAAATATTTGTGCTTCTACCAAAAGGAAAGGAACCTTTGGATTTATTGTGAGAAATTGAAGGCATGAAATATTTGGTGGGTGGAGTTGGATGGTCTCCTGGAGTCCCTATTTCAACCAACAAAATTGGTTTAATCCCTCAAGCGCTCATCCTCAAGCTCTAGAATCTAGCTTGGGATTCACTATTGCAAGAAAGGCTTGGCTGCAATATGTCTAAGGTTGGGTGGAGAGTTGAAGTCCCAATATCAATTGTCAGATTTTACCAACTTAAGATAAGTGTTCCTTATGCCTTATGTGCCAGTAAATGATATATGAATGTTTATGGTTCATTTTAAATGCCTTTTGAATATAATGCTCATGTTTGATGTGTTGATTTAATACCCACGTTAATGTTGAGGAATGTTGGTTCTTGCATGAATGTATGTATACTTATTGCTTCATTATGCATTGTTTAACAATGGATTATCACTGTTGGGAAATAGAGTTTCTTGTATGATTGGGAAATGTTGATTTCTTGCATGTTTTTGGAATGGTATGATTTCTTGTGTTATTGTGAGCATATATTCTAGTTTAATGGCATGTATGCATATGAGAATCTGTTATTCCTGAGTATGGGATATTATCTAAGTTGCCAGAGTGTGAAAAAGATGGGTGAATCTTTATTACCACTTAAGTTCTTGCATTGAAAAGAGAGTTTCGATATTAGTCCTTTGTTTGTAAATTTTAATATTCAAAAGAGAGCTATGGAATCCTCTAAGCGTAGGGGAATTTCCTTATGAGCTCAAGATGGAGAGAGTGATATACATGTATATGTTATAATGAGGGACTAGCCTAAGGCTCGAATAAGCCCAACAGAGGCAGTGTAATGCTCACATGAATGGTGCCATAACCAAGCACCGAGGACAGAGAAAAACCCCAAATATACACATAAAATAAATGTCTCTGTCACGACGATCAAACATCATTAGTCGAAGGAGAGAACTAAGTAGACTCCCCGTCTAATCATATGGAATGGTGTTGTGACCAAGGACACTCATGCTGAAGAGAACAAGGACATTAGATATCGCATAAATTTTGGCACTGTTGGATGAACCCTGGAAGGATTACCCCAAAAGTTCCAAGCAAAGGAATGTATTGAAGCTACCAATATTTCATCCCTGGGATTATGTGTCATGGTGGGCCCCTAGATGGGCATGTATGTTGACAAGGCAGAAATCCAAAATCTCCATATAATGCAAAAGCCATGATTTGCATGGGTTTGAAGACCTACACGGGACCCAAGCCATGTGGAGGATGTAACAATGGATGAATTTGCTCTGACATTTAGCTTTGGTGGCATCACCCCAGATCCCCAAACCCTAGATATTTCAAGTGTAGTACATTGCACTCTCAGGATTATGTCCTAGGGTGACTTGGCATGTGGGGCTCATTCAGTGGGGACAAGTGTCATGTGGCATAAATGCTTTTACGTATAGGTCAAGGGGGTGGCTAAGCTTTATCACAAAGTTTATATTGCTATGTAGCCCTAGAATTTTATCCCTTGTAGTATACCGAGGGGGGATAGTATGGGGTACAGAGGGAGGTACCTAAGGGAATAATGTAATAATGGGATGGGCCATAGTTATAAGGTAAGCCAGTGGTATTAGATATATGGTATTGAGAGAACCATGGTAATGATCCATGGTATTATATGTATGAATCATATATAGAGGCTAGAGACTCCCCATTGAGAGATGTCAAGGATTATTGTATTGGCAAGCATATGGCTTATGGAGTGTTGTCCTCCCTTAAGGAGTGATTGTATGGTGTTGTCCTACCTTAAGGGTTTTGATCATAATAAAGATCTGAAATTTATATATTTCTCTCTTGTTATTTCTGGGTATATTTCTATTTTTATATATTTGCAAGTCAAATCTATTACAAGCGGTATTAGAGCACTTTCTTGGGCAAGCAGAGAGTTTTTTTTTTTTTTTTTTGTAAGGAATTTTTTGGGGCAGAGAGATTGCAGATCAGATAGGTAACTTTTTGTACAAGATTTGAAGAAACAAATTGTAGACCTGGATTCTTTGTGAAAAAATACCCAATTTCAAAAAACAATCGATCGAATAGGAGTCCGAATGAGGAAGATATCGTTGATTTAAAAATCAGCTGTGTTGCAAAAACAAATTGACGAAAATTCATGGACGACCAATCTCCAGTTAATTTTTGTCGTTTTTGTGAGGAATTTTGAGAAACTAATTTCATATCTAAGATCCAATGTCAAAAAATAAATCATTTGAATCGGAGTCCAGATGAGGGAGATATCGCTAATTTAAAATCAGCTCCTTTTTTAGAAATTTTTGTGACAGTGGGACAGCCGCAGCGCAAATCTAAAATTCCAGTGCCTAGATTGTGATTTCCCTCACATAAGAAGATGCAAAATGGCTGTTCCATTTCCGAAAACAGGTCATAATAAGGATTATGGCCAATATTGACTGAACTATGGCCATTTTAAATTTTTTCCAAGTAAGTGATTTTTTTCAAAATCCTCTTCATGGCTTCTAGCAAGAATTTTTTTACAGGGAATGATAAGGGTCTTACTACTGAAGAATTGTTAGAAAGACAAAAGTCATTATGGCCAAAAGGATGGAAAGGTTTCGTAGTAACTCATTTTAAAGATGAGGCGTCCACATGGTGGGAATCACTTAATAGAGTGAAGTGTTTAAACCTGCCGATGAAGAATTTGGAAAATTATTGTTATACAAATGGTCTCATGCTGGAAAACAAGATAATGAAAAGCATGTGGGGTTACTTTCTATTGGTATCTCCTTATTGAAAGTTTATGGATGTATTCAGAAGGAGAAGATCATTGTGTCTATAAATCCTAGTTGCAAGCAAAATCTTATAAATGATAATCTGGCAAAAAAATTGCAAGTTCCAGCAAACCACATGGAAAACACAAAGGTTGATCATGAGGATGTTCGATTTTATAAAGATTTGAAGATTTCTATGGATAAGTATGTATTGCATTCTTATTTTTATGCTTCAGATATGGCTAATGTGGATGTTGTTTTGAGATGCCCTTGGATGGAATCTGTTGGTACTATCAATATTAATATGCAGAAGAAATTTCTGAAGCTCTAGTATAAAAAGAAGAAAATTACATTATAGGATACTTCCATCAATAAATAGGTAGAGTCCAAGGAGGTTGAAGCAGAAAATGTTATAGGTACTGATACATCAGATGAGGAATCTGTGGTTGAAGTAATATTGGAAGAAACGCAATAACAACAGGCACCAAATCATGTACCAGATACCAATCAGGTCCATTAGGTTGTGAATTAAAGAAAGATACATCGTTGGTTAAAACTTCAGCATATCACCACCCACATCACCCTGCAAGAAAACAACCAACATGATGGCAACAAATTAGCCACAAGGACAACAACCCCGCATGATAGATAGAGAGGGGCGACAATTCACCCACAACACATTAACACAGAAGAGCATCAGGGTCAACTTCCATCTCAAGCAAGCGAAGCACCAGCTAGATTGCAGGTTCACCTCTCTTGGATGGCTAGATGAACGTGCATGGTACCTGTTATCACTATAAAAAATAATTGGACAAATTGTATGGTTTCAAAGTTGTAAGTCAGTCTTGGTCAAGTGATTTTTATTGTTTTGTTTAGGGAATCTAAAACATAGGATAGAGTCTTGTTCCTATTGTTAAATAAGGTCAACAATCTTGTTTTAACTATCATTAGTCCCACATTGGTTCATAGGTGTCATGTGTTAAGACTGTTTTAAAGTTGGCATGCACTACAAAATCAACTAGGAGTTTTCATAGCGCAAACTCATAAAAATACACTATGTGCGCTACAAAAACAGGGATTCATAACTAGGAGACTTCATAGCGCAAACCCAGAATTTGCACTGGCTACGCTACGAAATCGGGGATTCATGCCAGATCTTGTCTAGATGTCTTTTCCATCAAAATTCATTAATGTTTCATCACCATGTGTCAGTCCTTGAACCATGCCTATCACATGTAGCCATTCATTCTCATCATTAGGTTTGTTAGATGTCTTGTACAGATTCTTTCAAATTTCAAAAAAAGTAAGGTGAGGTGAGTTAGTCTTGGTTTTTCCTATGTTCCTTTCATGTATAAGAAGACAATTGGAAAGCTTAAGGATGGCACTCATCAGAACTTTTTGAATGCTCAAGTGAGGCAGTTCTCAGTTTCAAATTCAAGTGAGGCAGTGTTCAAACCAATACAGTGCAGGTTTATCTTCAAGTTTCTTTGCAGGGATTTCATAGACATGTCTGAAGAAAGTAAAAATCACAGATCAGACCAGTGTCTTAGAGCTAAGCCTGAAGGTTTAGATGTGCTCATGAGAAGCAGAGAGGTTGAACATGCATTCAAACAGGTGGGTTGTTGGAGAAGGTGGTCATGTTCAAGTAACCAAATATTTTTCTTTCAATTTCGCTGGTTTGAATTCAAGAGTTGGAGTGCTAGAAATTCCAATTTCTCCTAAGGTCATATCTACAGTCACCGAGATACCAAGAGGCCAGGAAATATGGTTCAAGAACTTTAAATTCAAAATGGCACCTTGCCAAGAATTTTTGAAGTCGGGATTCATAGGCTCAGACTTAACCAAATCAGTGCCCAAAAGCTATGTAAAGGATTCATATGCCAACTTGCTAACATGCATCCAAAGATATTTTACCTGTGATGGAAGATATCATAAGGTGTACTCTTACCATTTTAAGCTCTTATTACATTTCACCGGAAAGATATCTCTTGATTTACCTTTTTATCTGTTTCGTAGCTTAGGCAAAATGTCTGATAAGGTTCAATTGAAGAAAGAAGCTTGTGAAACCTCCTTATTCCATCATGGGTTGATCAAGTTGATTTTTTTACATGAGCTTCAGAAGATTGGAAGAGAATGGTCTACTTTTTTGTTTATGGCAGGCTTTAAGACTAAAACATGACTTAGCCCTAAGGCTAAGGAGATTCCTTCACCAGCAGTAAGTCATCAGGAGGAAACAAGATCAAGAAGATTTGTGAAATTGAAAGCTAGAAACCAAGTCAAGGAGCCTATGACACCACTAGTAGTTCAAGACACACCCCAACAGTCACAGAGAAAGAAGGTTCAGATCAATGAGGTGGTACAAGGGCAGTCTGTTGATAAAACTGTCCAAACAAGAGTAACAAGAAGTCAATTAGCCAAGGAAAAGGGGAAGATTGTGATTGTTGATGAAATCCCAGCTTCAAAGGGAAGTTTGAATGATCTCCTCCAAGCCATCGACATAGAAGAGACTCCTCTGGTCCAAGCAGAGCTACTTGAGGCAAGCAAGAACAAAACCAAAAGAGTTAAATCTTCCAAAAAGCTTCAATTTGATGACTAGGTCTCAGAGTTTGTGTTCAAGCCGAGAAGACCTGTGACAAGGCATTCAAGAAAGATACAAGAGGCACAACCAGAAGTAAGTGAGATAGGGGAGGTAGTAGAATTATGTGAAGAACCTATGGTTCCATCAGAAACATCATCACAACTGCACAAAGATGACAGAGGTAAGGCAGTTATCACTCAGTAGGAGGAGTGTGGTTTTGAAGAGATAAAAAAGAAATTGAAGCTTGCCAATCTTGAGAATGCCAAACTTAGAAAAAAAAGCAAGGAAACATGCAGTTAAGGAAGCCAATTTCAACAAAATGGAGGCTCTGTGGGAAGATAAAACAGTTTCAATACCTGAAGTAGTTAGTTGTCATTCTCAATATTTCACTTGGATGGTCCCTGCAATAAAAGAGGCAAGATATATCAGAAGGGTCAATGAAAAATTGAGAACTGGAATCCGAATGATGAAAAGATAAATCGAATATTTGAAGATTCAACTGAATTAACTAGAAGAACAGCCTCAACATAAATGAAGCAGACAATAAGTGAAGCAATTTTGGGACAATTTTGATGTGAAGTTTACTTTTTGAAGATTGAAGGTTATTTTGGATAGATAATGTCAGATTATTTGGCTCATAGCATGTGGATTATCCATCAAAAAATCCAAAAAAATGACAAAAACTGTGTTCTTGAATCACACAGTAGTTTCGTAGCGCGCTACGAAACTGCTAAAAATGACATATAATGCACAGTAGTTTCGTAGCGCGCTACAAAACTGCTGAAGCTACCAGTTTTGTTTTTTGAATCAATTTTGAAATGAAAGGGGAACCATTATGAAAGAATGTTGTTATAGAAGATACAAAAGGGACACCTTAGAAGTTTTGAATACTAAACAAAGGAAAATTCAAAGAATGAGAGGCATTTAATATCTCCAAACTCTACACTACAAAAGCAGCAGTCATTTCGTAGCTCAGACAGTTGTCATGCTTCAACCAGCATCTAAGGAGTTTTGTCTTAGCACGAGTATATGAGCAAGACCTTTGGTCTAATTCAAGGCATCACATGTTATTAAAAGGGATAAAATGGTTAGCAGAATTCAAGGAACCACTTTGGAGAACAAATCAGAAAAAACAGGGGCAATTTTCCTAGTATCCAGGGACAGTTAAAGGACAAGCAATCAAAGGCAAACATGAAGTTTAAAGTCATCACTCAAGCCAAAGATGAAGAGGGACAGGTGTCAAAGAACGAGATTGTTTTCAAAGCTAAGGTTGTTGCCAGCATAGATAAGGAGTCAGTTGTAATTAATAGTTTGTTTAAAGTTTAATAGGTGTCAGGTCTAGAGAAATTTGAATTACGCTCTTGCTGGAGGAAGGAATTCAAGCTTGTAAAGAAACTCTATATATGACAAGATTTGTAATGCACCAAGGGTTGGAAATTTTCAGAGAAAACACTCATATTGTGTCATTGTAGAAGATTATGTTTTTATGAATACAGACTTTGGCTTTACTTCTCAGGATTCAGAAAGAGTTCAATGGTGGCTTGTCTGTCCTCATTTCCTTATTTGCAGTAGTATGAATGTATGATACTTAGAACTCATTGGAAATGCTCTGAATTCCTTCATGCATTTGTACATTGTGTTTCCTACATGTTTCTATGTGTTAACTGATATATTGAACTTTTGATGCCCCGACTTCCATGTTCAACTGATATTGTTGTCATACTAAGCATTTTCTGACTCCATAAGCCCATTGGATGTTTATTGATTGTGTTTCAACCATTTACACTCCATTTGTTTCATAGAGTTAGCCATCTAATCCATTATCAAAATATTTAACCTAGTCAGAGATCCCTCTCAGGTTGAGGAGGCTAAGCCTCGGCCAAAAGTTGGTTTGAAATAGTTACTCAAGGTCTACCTGATCAACAGTCTATTAGGGTTAGGTTTTGTGATAACAATACCAGTGGACTACTCTTTTGAGTAGATCTTATTATGTGTGTTCTTCTTATGTTTCGAGGACGAAACATGTTTAATGGGGGTGTAATGTAGTATACCTAGGGGGGATAGTATGGGGTACAGAGGGAGGTACCCAGAGGAATAATGTAATAATGGGATGGGTCATAGTTATAAGGTAAGCCCATGGCATTAGATATATGGTATTGAGATAACCATGGTAATGACCCATGGTATCATATGTATGAATCATATATGGAGGCTAGAGACTCCCCATTGAGAGATGTCAAGGATTATTGTATTGGCAAGAATGTGGCTTGTGGAGTGTTGTCCTTCCTAAAGGAGTGATTGTATGGTGTTACCCTACCTTAAGGGTTTTGATATTAATAAAGATCTGAAGTCTATATATTTCTCTCTTGTTATTTCTGGGTATATTTCTATTTTTATATATTTCTAGGTCATATCTATTACATCCCTAATAGATTCAGCAAGGCATATTATTGAAACCAATCGGGATTTTATTTCCTTGGTGACATGGCCATAGAGGGATTGCACACACATACATTATATATGGTGTATATGTTTCATAAGGTTCGTCCTTATGGATCATAAGAAAATGATTATATGCGACAAGGTGTGAATGGGTCAGCAGTTATGTAGAATCTTCATGTGGGTAGTGACAAGGACATGAATTGGGTAGCCACATGAATGCCACATAGGGACCATGTGGGAACCATGTGGAAGATAGATGGCATGACACTTTCTGATAGGCCAATATTTCGATGGCCATATCTTTTGATCTAGGAGTTAGATTTAGGAAAACTTTATATCATTGGAAAGGTCTCGACAAGATTAATTCATCAATGCCATATTTTAGGTTTAAAGAAAGTTGAAAAAAAGTTGAACAATATCTAGACTTTGGAGATTGGATCATCAGAGTAACCATCTCCTTACATCCTTGGTGTGGTTTAGGGGTGGTAATGGGGTGTTTTATAGAGTGGTATCAGAGCTTCCAAGTTCAACACTTAGACTATATGGGCTCTATCATAGAAGAATTGCAGAGAAAAAGTTCCAACTCTAGAATTTTGGGAATAAATTAGTACTCGGTTACATAATTAATAGAGAAATAGGTTCAATTCTTGGATATTTGGAGCTCTAGGTCTTAAGTGTTGTAGTTGATTATGGATATGGTTGCATGTTATTTATAGCATTTCATTGTGATTTTTATGTTGGTTGTAAGGATGTTTTGGTATGATTGACTTATTGAAAAATTCCACGGTATTGCATGTGTTCACTATCTTGCATGTTGAAGGCCTAGATAACTAATTGTCGTGACCTAGGATAATTGTTATTGCTTTAACTATTGCATAACTATTTTCATGGCTTTTTGCATAGTTGTTGCAGTGTATTGGCACTACTCGTTAAGTGTCATTTTCTTACACACTTGGAATAAGTGTGGATATTAATGTTTTTGTGATATGAGGGATGTGAGGAAATCCCTATGTTGTGTAGCAGGGATAGCATGTCTTGTTTCTAATTGAATGTAAATATATGTATATGTATATATGTATATGTATGTATGTATATGTATGTATGTATATGTATATATGTATATGCATATATGTATATGTATATATGTATATGTATATATGTATATGTATATATTGATTGGGATGTGAGAGTCCCATGGTCTGATTGTTATATGGAAAACAACCTAAGTGGAGGCTGACTATTTTTATATGATGATTTTTGGTTATTATGTTTTCCTTATGAATGCTTGTCCTTCATGGTCAATGCCTTCCTTGTTTAAGGAATGGGGTGTAATATATGGAATGGCTAGTTGAAGCATATAAATGTTGTTATCTCAATATGAAATAGAGAATACATGTTCAATACTTGAATTGGATGAGTTTAAAGGAAAAGGTCTTGTGCAGATCTTGCATATAAAGGATTTGTAGCTCTGCTAGAGAGTGATGTGCTTGATGATTGCTTGCTTGTGTTGTTGTAGCACTGTGAATGTAAATGGTATGCTGATTGCTATCTTGTGCAAGTAGGTGTTAGGTGTAACAGTGTAATGAATGATTATGTGCTAACCTGGGATTACACGCAGGTCCTATGGTACATTTCATAAATGTGAAAAGAAAAAGGGTTATAAAATATGTATACTTATGTTCTGCATGTTAATACATGTGACTAATGAATGAATTGAGATATGTGTGCAGTTGTAGGATAGCAGACATGGTATGGCAGGTTAACAACTAATATGTGTTCTGCATTAATAATATTAACAAATGAATGAAAGTGGGACCGCTCAAAGAGATTAGTGCAACAAGAAGAGAGTGGCTTGCAAAAGCTATTGAGTACTTGAGACAACAAAGTTTAAAGGTGGAAGAGAGGGAAGAGGAGGAGGGTTTCCTTTAACACCCTTTGATAAGTATTAAATGTTTCCTCCTAATAGAAATTGGAAGAACATTACTAGTTTAAAAGGGTTTCCATGAATTTCTGAAGAAGGTTTGGGGTGACTCTTATTCATGAAGTATTGAAAATGCTGGAACTCATGGGGATTGAGTTGTTGTAGGTTTGATCTACCATTTTGGTTGTTGACTTTTGCATGGCCATGTTATTTTGTTTTGTGATTTTATGACTATTGTCATGAATTTGTTTCTTTTGATTGTTTCCCTCTTTTCCTCTGGATTTTTCTTTACATTTTTCATTCTTTGGGGGGCTTTGGGACATTGGTTGGGCATGGCAAGAAATCCACAAAGATTTTGTAAGAGAGGCGAGGAGGAACAATAGAAAAATGACCTAAAAGAGGTGATGTGAATAATTAAAGAGAATGAACAAAATTATAAAGGTTGGGCTTGGGAAATAGGTCTAGATAGACCATCACTAGTGTATGTTGGATAATCGCTCTTAAATATGACAAGAAGCAGGAATAAGACTATGTATAGGCCGAAAATTGTTGTGTGAATAAAAACAACAATACAGGGAGTTCTCTAAAAACTCTAGTTTATTAATTGACGTATGTTAATGTGTGTTATGTCCATGAATAAGTAGAAAATAGTATGATAGTAAAGTGGGTTGGTTTGGTACATGGGGATAATGGACAATGATATGGCAACCATGAAAATGGCTCAAAGGAGGTTCTCTTGATGTTGACTCTAATTACATATGAAAATGAATGTTCATGATCATGTTGATGTTTATATGCATATATGAATGCCATTGCGACTGGCAGCTTTTGTTAGGAGTCAATCTTGTGGAAGAATGATGGTTTAGAAAATTATTTAATACAAATGTGCATGATAGGGAATGTTGAAGGATATATCAGCATAACAAAAGAAATGTGATCTACATCATGCTAGGAAAAGCATGGAAAATCAAAGGAACCACAGACCCAAGATTTGGGCTGAGGCGCACATGGAAAAGCGTGGAAATGGAAAAATAAATAAATAAATAAATATTGGAGGAAACATTACTTAGTTTACAATCATAGAGACGGTGTAATATCTAGATTCTTGGTGTATATGTACATGTTATGTTTTGCCATGTGCAGAATGTTATTTTTTATGTGTGTGTAGATGTAAATGATGTCTTGTGCCATGTGCCATGCTTACATGTGTGTATATGTATATGTCTTTTGTATGTGTTTAGGGCAGGAAGGTATAGGATTGTATGGGCTTATGTGTTATGTAATGTGTTGAGACGGACATGTATGGGATTGTTTGGGCCTATGTCTTGTGTACTGTGTTAGGACAAATAGGTATGGGATTGTCTAGGCATGTTTTAGGATGGGGATAATCCCAGAATGGGGGTGTACTGGTCCTGTGAAGGTGTATAATACACCTATATTTCTCTCGACATAAGACTATCGAGATTGGTAGTGCCCATATTCACAGGGTAGCAATTGGGATTATTTATATTTATTTGTTATTAAGTGCATGCCTTGGGGGGCAATGGACCACTTAGTAAATTTGAATTCAAAGAGAAGAGATGAGAAGGCACAAGGTGCTTTCCAAATTTGGCAATCAATCCAATGTGTGTGCGAGGTTGAAGAGAAGAGAAGGTGGTGGGTGCTTGTCGAGTTTTGCAACTACTTTGGCGTGTATATAAGGTTGAAGAGAAGAGAAGGCACTAGGTGCTTGTCGAGTTTTTCAATTGATCTGACGTGTATACAAGGTTGAAGAGAAGAGAAGGAAATGGGTGCTTGCCAGTTTGGAGATCGTTCCATAGTGTGTAGGGGAAGAGAAAAGGCCACTAGATACTTGCCAAGTTGGGAAACCAATCCAATGTGTGTAAGGAAAGAAGCAAAGAGAAATTCAAATATAAGTATTAGTATTTCATTTGATTTTTGAATTTATATTATCATTTATGATAATTTGATCTAGGAGCTAATTTTATTTGTTGTGACAGGAACCAAAATAAAATTGCAAATGTCACATCATGGATAAGTTATTAATGAGGTATGCTTTAAATGATTGCAACTTCTTTATAATGAAACTCATGAACACTTATAGAAGCAACAACAAAAGAGTTAAAGCATGCAGTAGTACGTTGGTAAAACATTTCAATAATAGGGCCATTGTGGGACATTAGAACCCAATTTACCCACTAGTTATGATGAATCATGCTATGATCGGTATGAGATGTTAAGGCAAGGACTTGCCTTGGTTATGAAACTCTTTCGATGCAAGGAATCCTTGCTAAGGAATGGATCACCCAAGGGACTAAGAAGCAGAGAAGGGGATACCCAAACTTGGATTGTGAGTGACTAGACGGAAGTGGTATCAAACCACCTGAGGGATTGGGAAGCAAAGAAGGGGATGCCAGAAAATAATTTTGATTTTGAAAAGGGTCATGAGCATGGTTGATTGGAATCAAAATCACATTAGGGGTGTTCCATGAAGAAATGGGTCAGGAACTGTTTGTTGATGGAACAAGAAAGTAAGATAAAATAACATTAGATGATGGATTCAAGTAGCACTCCAGGAAAAAGGAAAGATATAAATTTAAAATTAGGTGCAGCAATGGCACTAGAAAAATTGCAAAGGAGCCATAGAAGTGGTTGATCCAACAAAATTTTCATGTTTATCTAGTTGTTGATCAAGCAAATTATATATATATATATATAATATATTATATATATATATATATATATTTATATTATAATGTAATTGTAAGTGAGCTATATTATAAAGCTCACAATGGTTTATGCTAGGACTAAGCATGTTTTGCATTGTATTAAATATTAGAACATCAAGGACAATGTTCCTCCAAGGGGAAGGGGACTATGACAGCCTCAGGATAATTCTTCTTCATTGCAAATACTTAATATACTTTGATTTTAATTTTAAAAAAAAACCCTTAGAATTGGGACACAGATTCCATAGTTTGAGGAAGGAGATTTGCTTGGGATTGAAGGAAGTTTGACTTGTTTATAGCCATGAATGGTTGGTAGGTATGTTTTAAATTAGTTTGTTTAAGTTATTTAATGGAGTTGTGCAAGAGGACAAACAACCATGCTTTCCTTGGATAAATTCACAAGGCAGGAAGGAAAAAAATTAATAAGTAGCATGGGTTGCACAAGTAATACTGACAGCTTGAAGTCAACAAACAGGAATTGTAAGTGGGAGTTGGCACAACAACATCCCCACAACCACATAAAGATAAAATCATCATGGCCAACTTGAAGGACAAGGGAAACATGAGTGTCTGTCCACACAATCGAAATAGTTGCAATAGATTAGTGGGAAGATTCATGGAGGAGGAACAGAAGGGGTGGTACTCCAAAAAATAAATAAATAAATTAATTCATTAAATTAAAAAATTAAAAAAAAATGAAAAAATGAAATAAAATAAAAAATAAATAAATAAATAAAATTAAAATAATAATATATATATATATAATATATATATATATATATATATATATATATATATTATATATATATATATATATTAATATATATATATATATAATATATATATATATATATATATATATATATATATATATATTAATATATGAGTGGAGAGGAGCATTCTCTACATAGGGAGAAATTCTTCTAATCACATGCTCACGCGCAAAGAGAATACTAGGGGGATAAAAGGAAAAACATAGAACATAGGAGAGAATTTTTGGACAAGAACGAGAGAACAAATGACTATAGGGTAGAGGGATAAAAAGATATAGAGCGGGAAAGAAAAAGGAGCAAAAATATCTATGCTTTTACCGAAAGGTAAGGAGCCTCTACATTTCTTGTGAGCAATTAACTACATGAAATAGTTGGTGGGAATTGGATGGTCCCCTGGAGTCCCTATTTCAGCTGGCATAATTGGTTTAATCCCTTAAGTACTCATCCTCGAGCTCTGGAATTTGGTCCGGGGGTGACTACTACAAGAAAGGCTTGGTTGCAGTATGTCTGAGGTTGGGTGGAGAGTTGAAATCTCAATCTCAGTTTCCAGATATGTCAACTTTAGATAAGTGTTCCTCATGCCTTTGTTCCAATAAATGATGTATGAATGTCCCTGGTGCATTTTAAATTCCTTTTGAATATTATGCTCATGTTTGATGTGTTGATTTAATGTCTACATTAATATTGAGGAATGGTGATTCCTAAGTGAATGTATGGATGTCTTTTGCTTGATTACACACTAGTTAATAATGGCTTATCAATGTTGGGAAATGGAGTTTCTTTTATGATTGGGAAATGTTGATTTCTTTCTTGGTTTTGGAATGGTATGACACCTTGTATTATTCTAAGCATAAATTCTAGTTTAATGGCATGTATGCATATGAGAATTTGTCATTTCTTGAGTATGGAATATTATCTAAGTTGCATGAGTGTGAAAGAGACGGAGAATCTATATTATCACTTAAGTTCTTGCATTAAAAGGAGAGCTCTGATATCAATCCTTTGTTTATAGATTTTAATATTCAAAAGAGATAGCCCTGAAAGCCTCTAGTTTCAAGGACATTTCCTTATAATTTCGGGAAGGATAGATTGATATACATTATGTATATAAGATTGGGCTAGGTCAAGACCTGAATAATCCCAACGAAGGCGATGTAAGGTGAACATGAATGGCCTCATAACCAAGCACTTGGGGCAGAGAAAAATCCAAACATACACATCAAACATGTGTATATGTCGATGGGGCCAAACATCATTAGTCGAAGGAGAGAATTGAGTAGACTCTCTGTTTAATCATGTGTCCTAATGTTATGACCAAGGGCACTTAGGCTCTAGAGAACATGGTCGTTGGATATCGCAGAAGTTTTGGTGTCGTTGGATGGACCCCGGAAGAATTACCCCAGAAGTTCCAAGAGGAGGCATGGTCTAATCTCGCCATGATTTAATCCTTGGGATGATGTGGCATAGTGGGCCACTAGATGGGCATGTACATTAACAAGACAAGAAGCCCAAATATTCACATAATGCAAAAGCCATATTTGCAAGGGTTCTAAAACCTATGTGGGACCTGGGTGACAATGGATGAAGTTGCCCCGACGTTTAGTTTCGGTGACGTCACCCCAGATCCTAAGAGCCCTAAGATTTCAAGTGGAGTGCATGGTAGAACTCTCATGATTTAAGTCCCTAGGTTATTTGGCACGTGGGGCCTATTTAGTGGGGACAAGTGTTGTATCGAGTAAATGCTTTTACACATAGGTCAAGGGGGTGTCTAAGATTTATCACAAGGTGTATATTGTCATGTAGCCCCAAAAGGTTGTCCCTAGAAAATTCAACAGGGGAAAATATTGAAACCCGTTAGGATTTTATTTCTGAGGTGACGGCCATGGAGGGCTCGTACCGATATACATTATATATGTTGTATATATACCATAATGTTGGTCCTCAAAGTACATATAATGATACATAACTCCAACACAAGTTTGGAAAGGGCGCCATGTAAGAGTGAAATGTCTTGAACCCAAGTCTTCTACATAGCCCTAATGGTACAAATATACAACATTTGAATAGATATGTTGATGTCGAGCATGGTAAAAATTGTTTGATTATCAGTCATTGGGGTGTATTGCTAATAGATGCGAGGGGACCTACCAATAATTAAAATGGACCCAAGGCACCTAGCACAATATAATGTGAATAAACGAGTTGGAATCTGACACTCGAGGACTCGATTAATTAGGAGTTAATGAGGTAAACCCACTATCGATCAGGAGGAAGCCTGCCACTAAGGTTTGCAAGCTCCAAGGCACTACTAGCTCCTAGATCAAGCTCCTGGATAATGAGCTAAAGTTGACAAGATAATATCCATCAAAGGAGGGCCTTAATGTATCCCCATCAATTGACACAAAACATGCCAAGAGATGATGTAAATTGATGAATCCATGAAGTACAACTGGCATAGGGATGGTTGACACAAAAAGGTCAACAAGGAATGCAGATGGTCAATTGAGTTTGAGACTTCCCATGAACATATAATAGCACAACACAAAGTTGACTTGGAAACATTGACTAATGAGCACCATGTGAGGCATCGAAGCATGTTCTGTAATGATTAGAAGAGTAACTAGCCATATCCGTAGTTAAACTAATATGTGTGGTACATATCCTAGGCAAGCTAAAACCCAACTCTGAGGATATGACACAAACATGTGCCATGCTTAAGGGCAATGTGACTGACGCTACCATTTTGACTGATAACTCAAGTAAATTTCCTTCTCCTATTTCTCTCTTAGAAAACATAAAAATGAGTTATGGGGAATGTCTTTTTGACTCTCTTTTTTTCAAAGAAATATTTGGGTAGATCCACCCAAAGGGATCACATATCATTGTCTTATTAGCAAAAACTAACCCCAAGGAAGTTAAGGAGAATTAACCCAGTGACCTCCCATTAGCAAGGTTCTTTAGTGACGAGAACTCGACCAATTGAACTAACCCTCGAGGCTATGTCTTTTTCACTTATATATAATCTCAATAACATTACATAGGGGAAATTTTACTTTTTTATCATTTTTCTAAAGATAGAGATCACTTTTTTATTTTATTATTATTATAATCACTTTAAGTGTAGGAGTATGGTCCCCTTTTTTTACCTATCTTACCTGGATTTTTTTTTATGGTTTCGTTATTTCAATGGGCCTGAGGTGCATTCTCTTTTACCTGACATGTAGGGATAAATTCCACATTACTGTTGTTGGTGCATTATAACCCATCCTCACCAACAGACTGATATGTATGGTATAACTCCTAAGAAAACCAAAACCCAAATGTGAGGTAAAAATGAGTTATAGTGAAGGTATTTTTCACTTATATAGAATCTCCATAACATTACATTGGGGAAATTTCACATTTTTATCCTTTTTCTAAAGATGGGGGTCACTTTTTATTTTATTATTATACTGATCACTGTATTTCTAGGAGTATGGTCCCCTTTTTTATCTATCTTACTTGGATTAATTCTATGGTTCTATTATTACAACGAGCCTAATGTGTGTTCTCTTTTACCTAGCATGTAGGGATAGGTTCTGCATTACTGTTGTTGGTGCATCATAACCCATCTTGTAACACCCTCCTCCCATATTTACCCATTCTAACTAGTCAATTGGGGTAAACATGTGATGAAGAGTTACTATGATATAATTAACTCCCCATGTACATGTAAGGAAGTGGAACCAGTAAGACAAGACCAATATGACCTTCCTAAGGAGCTACAAAACCTTCAGGATACAACCAACGCTTCCAAGTGCCCAACCCCTGAGAAAACTTGATGTTTTGCTGAACTAGACCCCCAGTCGCTCCCATGACAAGGCATGCATGCATGTGACTAAGATCCTCCATTCGCTCCCATAGCAAGGCATCCATGCGACTATGGCCTTCTTCAGGCAATTTTGTGCCAACAACCCTGAATTCTGAGCCACTTTTTCAGGTCTAGGATTCAGGCCTCTAGACATAACTTCATGAAACTTCCAGAAATGATAAATAACAATGAAATAAGGTTACTAATGCAAACACTTGAACAAGGACTAGACCTGGCCCCTAATATTCATGACAAGAATTCCATCAAACGGATCATGAACATGTAATATACAGGGCATAACAATAGATCTGAACATGGGGATCTCATACTTATCTGATAATCGTCAAGGACGACTAATGTCTCCTCCCAATAGTTGCAATGTTATCTATTAGCTCATTCATTCACTAACATTTCATATATTGACCAAAACATGATGAGATCCATAAATCAAAATTGTCATGAAATGTGCTTATAACTAGAAAATAACCAAAGATATATTCATGATGAATCAATTGTTAAAGCCATATAATGACAAGCACATTTACTCATAAAATACCAAAGGAAAAGAGCTCTTATTAATATATGCAAAAGCCAACCAAGTCATGGACTTCTAAGTACCACCCAACCATAGATTGAGCTCAACCAAATATCTCTTTCAGCTAATCAGCCTTGTGCCATATTCCAAGCATGAATGTGGGATCTCATGAAATAAACCAAGAAAACCAAACAAAGGCTTCCATAGGCTAAACCACCTCAACCCTCAACTAGTGATTCCACCTCACTGTCGGACATCACTAACCATCACCAGATCGTCTCTACCCAATCTGTCCAGGGCTCAAGAGTGTTTGTTCCAACCAATGCTTCCATGACTAGTAACTCAACCCATAGTTGTTGTCAGGCTCCAGAGCATTTGACCAATCAGAGCTTCTAGGACTAGTAACTCAACCCACCAAGGGCTCTGGAGAGTTTGTCTAACTAATGCTTCTAAGACTAGTAACTCAAACCAATTTGTTATAAGGCTTCTAAGCATTTGTCCAATGAAGGCTCCAGGAGCTAATAACTCAACCCACAACCATAAGGAACGTGAGAACCAACCAAAAAAAAAAAGGTACAACCCACAACACCATGGTTATGCAGGAAATAGCAAGTCTAAGAAAAACCACTATCAATCCAGGAAATCCTCCATGCCAATGATAGATTATGACCAAGAAACCACATGCATGTGCCATGCATGCCAAAACTAGCAACGAAATCATACATGCAACTTGGTACCTGCAAGAAAAACCCGCTATAGTTGTTGATCCTTATGTCCCCTTGCGCTTTCCTACTCTTCCTTTGCCTTCTTGCTCCAAATCTCAAGTATGCCACACTCCTCCAAGAGTGCTCCAATAAAACTCTAAGTGTCCAAGAGTATGAGAGAGAGAGTAGAATGAGAGCTCCAACATCCAAACTGACAAAAGTTGAACCAACAAAAGTTGTGAATTGATCCTCAAAAGCCCTTTTATTAATGAGGCCTCTATTTTCTTCAATTTCCATTAATTTTCCTTAATTTCCCTCCTCAAATGCAATCTATGACCTTGCACCTCCCTTTTCTCCTATTTTTCATTATTTTCATAAATAAATGCCAATTAATGCCACTTTCCTTTCCAAAGCCTTTGCCATTTCCTTTTCGAATTTCCATAGCCATTAATCAATCACAAATGATCCCCATCACTACATTTTTTCGCAACATTCAAATTGGAATACATGACCCATGACTTTGGTTATTATTTTACCTTTATTAACTTTATTACTTGATGTTTTGACCAGGTTTGTTATAGAACCATTCCCCTTGGGGGAACACTGTCCTTGGTGTTCAATGACACCTAAAACTAGTAAGACTGCTGAAAATCCAAACATACTACCCATGGAGCTTTATAACTTAGCTCGTTGCAGTATTTATAATGAACAACCTGTTGAAAAGCAAATCAACATGAAAAGCATAACAATCATGACAACCATACTGCTTATTGGAGCTTGATAACATAGCTCATGGCATTATTTACATCTATATACATATACCAAAAAGACATTTGCTCAACCAACGAACAGAGAATGATACATAGCCTACATCTGATCAACCATCTCCCATGTAGCTTCATTGGACCCAAATTGATTCCATTGCACTTTAACTTGCTCGATTTCGAAGCATGAGCATCTTTTTTAATGCAAAATGCATTGAGGTTCCAGATGGAATTCTCCTTTTGGTTCCACCTACAATACAAACCATTCAATCACATAATCAACATCTTTAACACACTTCTTAAGCAATGACACATGGAAAACATCATGGACTTTCACTGTCACAGGCAGTGCAATTTGATAGGATATTAGTCCAATCCTGTCAAGAATCTTGGAAGGTCCACAATATCGAGGTGTCAGCTTGGCACATGATACAATCATCAAGGAGATCTTCTTAGGCTTGATGTGCAAGTACACTTGTTCCCCAACCTGAAACTCCTTAAACAACCTATGTTGATCTTCTTAACTCTTTTCTACATCCCGTGTTTCCTTTAAATTCTTCTTGATAATTTGCACTTCTTGTTCCATCTTTGCTAACATGTCTGATCCTGTCAACACCCTATTCACTAGATCACTCCAACTAATGGGAGTATTACAACTCCACCCATAGAGTGCCTCAAACGGACTCATCCTCAAAGACTCCTAATACCCATTATTGTAAGCGAACTCAACCAATGGAATATAATCTTCCCACTTTCATTATTGATGCATCACGTACATCTTAAACATGACCTCCAAAAACCTGTTTACCATCTTTGTCTTTCCATCTGTATGTGGATGACAAGTTGTACTGAAGGCCAACTTCGTACCCAAACATGCAAATAACTCTTGCCAAAACCTAGAAGTGAACTTAGCATCCCTATCTGACACAATATTCATTGGAACACCATGCAACCTCACTACATCTTTGATTAATACTTGTGTTACATCATTAGTTGAATATGTGTACTTCACTGGATGGAAGTGTGCTACCTTAGTCAACTTATCAACCACAACCATGATGGAATCATGTTGTCTATATGTCCTCAACAAACCTGTAATGAAATCCATGGAAATCACCTCCCATTTCCACTTTGGAATTGGAATCAGATGTAATAATCCACCTAGATGCTTACATTATGCCTCTACATGTTGAAAATCCAAGCATCTAGCCACAACTCTACCAATTC
This sequence comes from Pinus taeda, assembly GCA_000404065.3. NCBI lineage: Eukaryota > Viridiplantae > Streptophyta > Pinopsida > Pinales > Pinaceae > Pinus > Pinus taeda. Next base: position 208,860 of record APFE030419897.1, on the reverse strand, counting down.
TTTCTTCAAATTCAGCCAATGGTAGAACTTCTTAACCATTGTCAATGTTTTATGATATCTAAGGGTTACCTAAATACAGCTTAGCATGAAATTCCCTCAAGATAATCTTCTAGAGCTCATTGTTTTCTAGCACATATATCAAGTCCCTAAATCGAACTAAATCATATAATGTGAGATGATAGTCAACATCTTGATCTCCTGTACCCTACTGTAACCTATGCATAAGCTCCCTATACCTGCCATCCTGTTGTCATGCCTGCAAGATCTGATCCTGTAAATCTGTCCCATAAGAAATCATAGTTGTCATATGATTCACCTATAGTCTTCTACTAGGAGAATCTGCAACCATGTTCTCTTTTACTTTATGTACCTAATCTCAAATTCAAACTCACTAATCATGGCCAACCATCTAACTTCCCTGGCATTCATATTTGATTGGTCAAATAGATACCTCAATCCACTGTGATCGCTCATCAATACAAACCTCCTGCCAAGAAGATAATGTCTCCACGTCTTCATTGCATGGATGATCACTACCAACTCAAGATTATGTATCATATAATTCTACTCATTTTCATTCAGTTCCTATGACTCATAGCATACCACTTGTCCTTCCTACATAAGGACTCCACCAAGTCCTCTCTTGCAAGAATTTGTACACACTACTAACTCTTTATCTAGATTTTCAATCTTTAGAATTGTATCATTTGTCAACAATTGTTTCAATTGTTCAAAACTTGTTGCACATTCCTTTGTCCATTCAAATTTCTTACCTGTCCACTACAATGATGTAATAGGATAGGAAATTCAAGAGAAGTTCCTAATGAACCTCCTATAATAACCTGCTAGCCCCATGAATGATATGTACTCATCCACATTTCTAGGAGCTTCCCACTCCATGATAGCCCTTACCTTTTTTGGATCCACTGTTATACCTTCCTTTGAGACAACCTGTCCCAAGTAATGCACCTTTGTCTGAAAGAAACTACACTTTCTAAGCTTGGCATACAAATGATGCTCTCATAGCAATATAAACATTGTTGCTAAGTGTTAGGAATTTTCTTCCTCATTCTTAGAATATATCAATATGTCATCAATGAATACAATAACAAACTTCTACAAATAAATACGCAACACGCAATTCATCAAGCACATAAAGGTAGTTGGAGCATTAGTCAAACCAAATGGAACTATAACAAACACATAATGCCCATACCTGGTCCGAAAACAAGTCTTATATATGTCCTCTTTTTTAATGTGTACCTAATGGTATCTGTATCTCAATTCAATCTTAGAGATCATTGCTTCTCCCTTCAACTCGTCGAACAAGTCATTAATTCTCGGCAACAGATACTTGTTCTTAATGATCACCTTATTTAACTGCATGTAATCAATGCATAACTTGAGAATATGTTGACGTGCTGGACCCGCCAACATTCAGCGGATCACCCCGGTATGAAGTCCCAACTAGACCTTGCACTATTTGGTGTGGGAGTCCCATCTGGTATGATGGCCCGATTTCCATTATCTTAAGGATTTTCCTCAACTCTTGCTTGTTAGCACAAGAGAGTGGTTTGCTTTGCATTCGAGAAGTGAGGTTCGAGTGCCTGGAAAGTGCTAGTGTACTTGTGTCAATGGTTCTTTCGCTGTAAAGGGAGAGGGTGAGAGTGAGTCCCATGTTAGTTGGGATGCAGTCCCAGTTTGGCTAGGAACACACAACACAACAGGATGTGCACAGATTTCGGAGGAGCAATCCACACGGATGTGGTAGTCATAACACGAAAGGTAAGATAATACGTACAACACTCAATGGATGAGTCTGAATGAGTGCAACAGTTGTTACAGCAAGTTCTATGTGAAAGGTTTTTCTGATGTGCGGGAGAGTAGTCTACATGGGCGAGACAGCGTTAATAGCATATACAACACATTTCCATTAATAGCTTATGCATTACAACAAGTGAAATAGTTCATATGTAGAACACGGGTTAAAGCAACATGCATTACAAGTGTTAAAGATTAGTGTTACAACAAATACAATACATGTGTGAAAACATGTTAGCCTATTAGCAGGCTTCTGAATTAAGAAAAAGTTCCAAGACACATCGTTACACCATACATAACTAACCCCTAGTGCGAGGCATTGGAGCCACTACTTACTCCTCAAAGAAAATATTATAGACTCTCTCGGCTGTGTGGGAGGTGCTGAGGTGAAAATTCCCTTGCATGTACAAATGAGGGAGTATTTATAGCCAAGGGTGAAATTGACCCTTGTGGTTGTTCGACTACCCTCATGACCTTTTAAATTCCATGAATTTTTGAATTTACTTGACTCTTTATACAAGTGGGTCTCTTGGACTTCCACGTTACATTACATTAATTGACAACATATCCCATAGTAGAGATGTGGGCAACATGACTCGACATGACAGTGCTAGTACATTCGTGTTGCTGCTGGAGTGCATATCGAGCTACAGTGTTGTTGGGTGATGGATATCTTCATGGCATATCATAGCTTCACCTCCGCATGGTGAAGTGCACGGGATCTTTGATGGTCTTTGGTTTGTTTGATGATGCTTAGGCATGTTTCTCCTTGCTTGCATGTTGGAAGGTTTGACAGGCTCGTCTGTTCGTGAAAGGTGCATGTTCGTCCATTCGTCTGTTCGTGAGCACATCTAACATGTTTCTCATCCATTCGTCTACGAACATATCTTTGCATGATCATCCATTCACGAGCATATCTCTTCGCATGCATCATTCATTCATCCATTAGAGAACCTATCCTTCTGCATGTGCTCCCTTCGTTCATCTCATTCGTCATCATGCCATTTTTATTGGTGTACCCGTACCTACAGTCACTCATGACAATACGACATCAACTCCAAAACCTCCTAGTCTACCATGAATCATGATCATTTCGGATGCAGGTGACCGGGAGAGGTAGAAAGGTTGTGAATCAGGATGATGGCTCCGGGCACTGCTGATGAAAATTGCACAAGAGTCAATGATTGATGGAGATGGTAAATCCAAGTTGACAGTGACTATCTGCAAGTTCTCGCTCAACTGGAAGGAAAAATTGCGCAAATTTTGAGAGGCACGATTCGGGCTGCAAGAAGGCAAGGTAGGCAGGATCTGCACAGTTTCTAGAACAAGCGGGTAGCAGGGGCTGGAAGGCCAAATTTTTTCAATTTTCTAGAGGAACAAGTCAGGATGCAAGGAGGATCAATAGGTAGAGATTATGTGGTTTTTGGGAGGAACTGCGTGGGAGCCTGACAGCCAAAACTGTGCAATTCCCAGAGTAAATTGGCAGTTGGCTGCTGGGGTCACTGGCAGCCAAAACTACGCAATTCCAACAAGAAACTAGCAGTTGGTTGCTAGGGTCACTAGCAGCAAAAACTGTGCAATTCTTGGAGGGAACTGGTAGTCTGTTGCTAGGAGTTGCTGGCAGGGGAAACTAAACTGAGGTCGGCCTGCTGATCATCTCTATGCAATTTCTGAGATGAGCAGACTACTGGGCAGTAGAAGGCCTGCTCATAAAAACTGCGTAATTTCTAAGATGAGAAGTTGGTCGACTGTCGTGATGACTGACTAGGAAAATTGCGCAATTTTATGAGGGAGATAAGGACGAGCACTTGATGTCTATCTTTCTTGTCTACGCAATTTCCTTAGTCATTTGAGCGAGTAAGGTCAGTGGCCTCTGTGCAATTTTTCAAGGGAGTCAGGCCTGGGGTGACTGTCAAGTCCGATTGTCCAGGTGGCTAGCATGAGAGTTGATCGAATTGCTTGCGGGTAGTGTAGCTTGAAAAGACTGGCTTGGTGCTTCTGCGATGTTCTGGTTGATAGTCGATCGAGTTGATGGCAGGGTGATGGTCTGACTATCAGAGGGGAGTTTGGTCATCAGAACTTTAGCAAAAATGACTAAGTGTGTGAATGATCGAATGATGCATAGGTGATCATGCAATCACATACTCACATGACTCAACGACGAAACCATCAAGACACACATGTTCAACATGACTGACCGACAATGAATTTGACTCTATGTGTGAGTGTGACAGATGCTTTCATAATGAACACAACAAGCACATACGAAGTGAAGACTTTGAGCATAACTAGAACCTAGTCACAAGAATGACTTAGATACCAGCATGCAGAAACTCGAATGAAATGAGCAAGCAAGGCCAATGCAAGGACTCACATGAGCTCATGGAGTGAACCCAAGTGTGTACAGTCATCAATTGAAACTCTTAAGGGAGGCTCCGAAATTGGTGTAGGCCAAAATTTTGGAGGGTGGTTGTAGCCACTACAACACTTGGCGACACACTGGTAGAACTCCAACTTCTCTTTTTTGGTTCATTGCTAGCACAGGGCCTTGGTCTTTTGGGGAGTATTGAATTGTTGTGCGGCTTACTTCAGCTTCCCCACTTACCCCATGGACATACATGGTTTATCCTTTGCCAACTCATTCAAACACAATCGAAATTTTAGCTTGATCTCAGTGTTTGGAATCTAGGAAGGGTAGTTTAGCTCGCGAGTTGAAGATTTTCAGAGTATAAGTTTTCATCTCTAGTGTTTCTCCTATAGGTTTTAACCCCGTACATAAATTACCTACATATGAATTCTTAAACACGGAAAATAAACAATGTGAGAGCATAACACATAAAACACATATACAGAGATTTTCCCCTGGATCCCAAAACCGGGTCTACCAACTTGATTTTTCGTTATGTTGCTTTCAATGTTACAATACATATTTATACATGCCAAAGCATCCAATACCAAGGACCGAGAAACCATCGCATCCAAAACCATGGACCGAAAACCATCATGTCCAAAACCATGTGCAAAAATCATGCACAAAACCACAGGTAGGTCCACCCAACCTAATATAGGGTCCAAAAACAAAATTTCCCAAGGCAGAGGGGGGTTACCCACACCCCTCAAACCCCTTGTGACCCCCTCGCTACGCAATCGGCACAATGAAGGGGGGGCTCCAGCCCCCCTCTGACCCCCCGACTAACTACGTGGGCTAGTCATGGAAAGAATATAACACAACCCAACATTCTCCCATTTGTTGTTTTCTTTCCACATGGGGCCACAAGAGAGTTTAGTCATTTATCCAGCCCTACAACACCCATTGTTTCTCTACACCAAGAGAACTTCTCAGAGCTCACATATTTTGTCAATGCATCTGCAGTATTTTTCAAAGTGTCCACCTTTACCAGCAACACCTTTTTGTCTTCTATCATATCCTTCACAAAGTGATACTGAACATCAATGTGCTTTGTCTTTGAATGATATGAAGGGTTCTTTGCCAAGAAAATTGCAATTTGGTTGTCACAGTCTATCCTTAAGCTCCCTATACTAACCCCATACTTGAACACAATCTTTGCAATCAAAC
>APFE030419897.1:168155-181315 GCA_000404065.3 Pinus taeda | reverse complement strand
CAGGATACAAGTTTTGTTGATGATTTGACCATCCAAGAGAAATTAGCTTCAAAACCCTAGGAGAGGGAAATGAACCTTACCTAGGCACAACTAAAGCATGAACAAGGTGTAAAATGACCCATTGAAACTTGGCATGATGATGACAACCCTCTGAATGATGGTACACTCAGGTGAATGGTGACATGGACCGACATTTGGACAACTTTTACAGGAGTAAAAGCAAACCCTAGACCTAATACCTAGTGACCAAATTTTTACTTGAAGACTCACTTAAATGATAAAATTTGACCTTGACACCTTAAAATCACTTTGTAAGAGCATGTTTGATCACTGGAGGAAGGCTACAAAGACTGACACTAATATTGGCTCCAATGGGGATAGTAGCTCCTTGGAGGTGCCAAGAACTACAGATATTTGGAAAGCAGACAGTGCCTTCATCCATTAGGCAATGGAGTCAAAAACTCAAGCTGAAATGCATGATTGAAAATTGATGACTCAACGACACAAATTGACTCTCACTCAACTAAAAACTAACTTGATACTTAAACACAACCGACAAACTGGAAATGGGTGCTCAAAGTGGAGCTTATTCAATACAACCTACTCTAGTTGTTCCATTCATCACCTAATCAAGTGAAATGAAACAACCAATGCAACCAAGTATTCTGGTTGCTGTTTGAATTCTCTGCAAGTGCTCGCTTATGAACAACAAGAGAGAAATACTGAAAGGTAACTCCCATGAAAACTTAGAAACAAATCCGTTGAATGATATGGATTCTCTATCCGCCTCCAAAAACACTGCATAAGGATCTCGAATTCATGCACACTGGGACTTAGCTCATCCAATGGATTACTTCTCTTCTCTTCATACCATGAATGCAAACTTTGTTTTGAGCTTTGTGACGAGACTCCTGCTAAAAATGACAAAGAAACCGGCTGCCAAATCAAGTTTGTATCAGCACTTTTTTCAAGCTCACAAATAGGAGAAGGACTTTGACTGCAGACATCATCCAACACATCAACTATTGGATCGTGAAAAACTTGAAAAGACTGTTGCAACCCATTTTCTATTGGTTCCAATGAGATTGCATGACTTTCTATAGGCTGCTCATTTGAAGATATACTATGCAATTTACCCTTCAAAAATTGAAATGATTCAAAATAAAATGGTACAGAATCATCTTGCATCATCTGATCATATGTGTCAGCATCCATGTCTTCATCTGCAACTTGACAATCAAAGGCATTTTGGGGCTGCAACTCTAGATATGAAAAATCTTGAACAAGGTTTTCATTGCCCTCAAGATGGTCCAAATCAACACTTGTCGACGAATGACTTCTGATTTCATGAATGTTGTCTCTGATGAACTGAAATGAAGCAAAAAAAAAAGGCAAAGACCCTTCATTTACTTCAAAATTTGTTGCACTTTCCTCGTCACTGTCATAACTGAATGCATCGGCTGATCACTATATTCGAGCTGCTGAAAATGAACTTCTTCCTCCCACAAACTAGTTGTTGATTTGTCTGCAAGATTAGCTTCTGTTTGGAGAACATAATCATCATCATACTGATCAAACTGAGGCAAATCATCAGTATAAAAGACATCATCAAGCATACATGTCATATCAACAGATCTCTCTTCTCCAAGATGATCTATAAAACAATCATTATCAGATCTATGACAACTGGGATAAGAAAGAAAATGTTTTGGATCAGCGACTTGTTCTTCTTCAATCAGCGAGCCATGGGCTTGAACATCATAATAATTCCTTGTGGTGATCCTTTGCATCATCTCTTCTACTGCACTTACCAAAATGTAAAGCTTTACCTCTAGAGATGTTGATTCCTCCGGATCTATGTTTTTCATCTCTTCTTCCTTCAACTTTGCCCTTCAGATCAGCAAATGAGCCTCTACATCTACTACATTGTTCTGCATCTCTTCAAGTGTTGCAAGGTTCCTTTCTCTCAACTGAAACTCCATATACGGATCAAAGGAACCCGGGTAGTGCAAGAGAGCGGATCCAGGAGGAGGTCTTATATTAACCGGTATCGAAAAATAGACTTGGTTAAACCTGGCAAAAAATTGTTGTACTGTCTCCCCTGGCATTCTTTTCAACTGGTTATACTCTTCTATAGTCAAGAAAGGGTTCTATCTTACCACCTACCTGTCGAGGAAAACTTTGACGAACTGCTGTAAATCTGAGATGCTCACATCAGGCAAGGTTTTGAACCAACTCTTGACTTTTCCTTGCAAAGAAAGAGCAAAAATCCTAATACTGACATCTTCTTCATCAACTTCAAAAAGATCAAGAAAATACTCAAAATTCAATACATGTCTCTCAGCAGTGATTTTGTCGCGTTTACCATCAAATCTTAGTAGATATAGGTCATGATTTTTAGGGAAAGCATGGAATATAGGAGGTAAAATCAGAGGCTTGTATCGATTTGGAATTTTAGAAGGTAGTGGGGTATGTACATAAGGTATAGAATCATTCTCGGTCTCTTCGGGCTCATCAATTTGAAGACAGTCATCACAAGATTCAGAAGACGGGTCTTGATCAATCTCAAAGGCATGCAAATCTTTGGTATTTACAATCTTCAAAGGGAAGGAATCAAATGCAGGCCAAGGATCTCTTCTCAAATATAGTATACTTTTCAAAGCCTTCTGGACTTTCTCGGGAAAAGAAAAGAAATAATTTATAACAAAGAACAAAATGTCTTGGATGAAATTCCAACTTGAATACCTGATTTGTCCATATTGTCCTTTCATGTTTTTGCTGGTAGGGTTCATCCTCCAATGGAGTCCTTGGATCTGATCTCGAAAATGATTTGGAATCGCCAGGTGAATGATTTCACCCTTGCTATATCTGATCGTTGTCCACCATCAACAATCAGATCTAAACTTGATACATGTACTGGGGTGATCGTTTAGATCAGATGTTCAGTTTATAAACTAGACCAGAGATTGACTAAAGCAGCATTCATCTACTTTCGTTGATGCAAAGCAAGAGTGTTTCGAAGGCTACCTGGCTAACTTCAGGCTATGTCTGTAGTCTACAAAGCCAAACAATGAAAATAAACTTTCTTCCCCAGTGGAGTCACCACTATGTTAGAGCCTAGATTTACCTCAGGCTGAAAAGGTAAGCTTCTAGGTCCACATCAAACCATACTCAGCCTCGTAGCTAGCCCTACAAAGACACGAGAGGGCTCTCTCCAGGTCAATCTCATCAAAATATAATCAATGGGGCCTGAGATGACTGAAATAAAAACTAATTTTAGGCTAGGTATGAAGTGCAAGGATTTGATTTGATTTTTTGGGGGCTTTTTGTTGGAAAAAGGGAAAGGCAAATTTGGGGGATGAGGCCAAATTTTTGCAGAGTTCCGATTGGGGCAAGGTAGGTAGTAGTTTTGATGCTTTAGATTAAATGAATGGATAGAAAAGATTGTTGAGGAGTTGAAGAGGGAAAGAGGCTGCAAGAATCCTCTCCAAACAGATCAAAACATGTAAAACTAAACAAAAGTTTAAGGCAGAGCACAACAAGCCAATGAATTCTACCTTTGTCACTCAATTTGTTTAATTTCAGAAGCAAAGAGAAAGGAAATGGTATACATGAAACATCAATGAACTTACAATTGCATGAAGAAAAACACCATCAAAACACAGAGCCACAAGGATCCCAACAAGTGCTACAAAACCCTAGTCTTTCCTTTGCCAAAAATGTTGAAAATGAATGTACAATGAAGTGCCAAGCAATCCCAAGTGTCCAACCCTGAAAATGACTGAGAAATTACATGATATAGACAAGCCTAACTCCTTCCCATGCCTCTAGGGTTCGAGCTCATCATTCTAGGAGCTATTTCAACCATATCTAAACAAGGAATTGAAAAAATAGGCAATGAAACAACTTGCCTCTATATGTTAGGAAACCAATTCATTCACTCACATTTCACCTTTTGGTGAATGAATCTACTAAGACAAGTAAAAATGTGCCAAAATTACATCATGGTCATGAAATTACATCAATTTAGATCAAGAGTAACATCAAAAAGTGAAACTAGTCAAAACGGGCTGAAATTCTGAGCTGAAGAGTGAAAAATAGGTCAAAATTCTCTATGTGTCGCGCCCAAAATCTCTATGCATAGCACAACTTTGGAGCTGATTTTTAGGTCCTTCTCGAAGTCAAAATTGAGCTTGTGATAGCTTGTTGGAAAGCCCTACCTATCTAATTTCCAACCCAAGTGGAATTTATGGATTTGGATGTCATTTTCCCCTCCAAAACTTCAATCTCCTAAGACTGCTTCCTATGGGTGCAAAAGGTGGCAGAGAGGTCATTTTTTGCGTGTCTTTTACCCTTTAGGCAACCCAGAACTTGATTAAATCCTTAGGTAATTCATGAGCATGCATAAATTTTCATAACAAATCGAGAAATGTAAAGTTTTCCTCGAAATGATCTCCCAATTATAAGCGCGTGCCAAGTGGCGCTACGTGTTGGGCACGAAAATCTGTTTTGAAGCCCAAAAATTCAAAATTGATAAAATTTTCTCCAAATTTTCTGAAATTTGGACTGAAGGTCCATCATCAAGTATCATGCTCAGCCAAAGAAGCTCCGGCCAAGATTTGGAGCCTATCATGCCTTTTGCATCATTTTAGTGCCCTCCTTAATCTTGCCTTCAAGATTTTGATCCTCGCTTTGCAAACATGATTTCGTGTCCAATAATGGTTTTTCTTGTGCCTGAGCATGTCCTTGTCCTTGTTTGCCTTCTCCAACAGCTTCTCAAGATGAATTTTGACCCTCTCAAGCCAAATTTCTTGATCAGCGTTGATCTCTTGATCAAGTGAAGTGAACTCCACCCTCCTTCTTTAGGCAGCTTGGTGATTCTCCCGAATGTTTTGCCACCTTTATGAGGTCCCCTGGGTGCATGTACTTCTGTTGGCGAATCACTGTGGGTCTCCTCCTCATGATCATATGATGGATCAGATGCCATCTCTACTAGTGGATGAAATGTCTTGGCGCTACCTTGAACTGTCTTGATGCAAAATAGGTGATTTTATGGTGTGCCTTGACCTTTGCCACCAAGGGGAACATTGATAGGTGGGATTGTGGAGGGTGGAAACAATGAGGGATTTAGGGACTATTGGGGTAGGGTTTAGTTAAGGGAATAAGGAATTAGAGATTACTTTGGGAGCTTTGGTATAGGACTAGGGTTTGGGAATAGTGGGATTAGGTATTAGGGTTTTTAATTTTAGTGATAAGGGGATAGGTGAGTGTGAATGAAAGGGGAGAGGGAAGTAATATAAGTGAAGTGTAGTGAGATAAAAATGAAAATGGGGATATAATTGCAAAATTTCAATTTTGCAAACCCTAGGCAATTTTCTCAACACAACTTTGCAAGGAACTAAGGTTTTGTTTTTAACCTATTGAAACACCACGAACACTGATGGCAACTCATACATTGGCAATATGGAGGTGTTAACTTACTTGTGGAATAAAGAATTTACAATTTGGGGGAATATTTAAATGAATTTCAGGCTTTTTAGCCCAATGCGCCACGCCATCTCTATGCGCCGCGCCAGTGTATTTTTTGCACTGTGGAGGGCAGCCCAATGCGCTGCGCCATCTCTATGCTTAGCGCATTTTTGCAAGAGCCTTTTGGAGGCCTTCCTGGTGTCCAAATTTGGCGTGGGATAGCTCATTGGAAAGGTCTCTAAGTCTCTTTCCAACCCAACTATAACTTTTCAATTTGGATTTTATTTTCCCTATCAAATATCAAATTTCCCAAGACTGGTCAAAATGTGCAAAATGAGGCTACCTCAAGGCATAGTGTTGTTGCAGTCAACTTTTGAAGGTGTTCTTCAACTCCAAATTAAGCTCATGATAGCGCATTGGAAATATATTTGTGTCTAGTTATCATTTGACTCATCAAGAAAGTCATTTGGCCCACCAATCTAGGAGAAAACTTGATTTTCCCAAGGTCACTTTAGAGGTGCATCAATTCTCCCGAGGCAACTGTATTTTTGAAATTTCTCTAAAACCATGACACCTGTGTAAAACGAGAAGGAGTTTTTTCTTCCTTGGCCTATTTTGGACAAAAACCCCTCTTAGTTTTCCAAAATTCATCTTTTATTGCTCAGAAACATCATTGGAGTAAAACCTATCCCAATGTGTGGAACAGGGGATTTGTCAAAATGAAGCGAAATGAAGGGGATAAGGGGCTTCTAAATTCTTGAGAAAATTTTTGGAAATAGGGAGGGATGTTAGGAAGCAAAGGTAAGTGGAATTTCAATGATTGAGTAAGGGGAAGGGGTCCAAAAAAGCAAAACACACGCCCAACCTAGAAAATTGTCAAGTTGTAGCAAGAAACTAGGGTTTGTGCGAAAATGAGGAATTTGGGGGATCTCAGCGATGAGAAATGTTTAATAAGGTACATTAAGGATAGAGGAAGGTGTATGAACATCAGGATACAAGTTTTGCTAATGATTTGACCATCCAAGAGAAATTACTCAAAACCTAGAGAGGAAATGAACCTACTAGACAAACTAAGCAAAACAAGGTGGAAAAATGACCCATTGGAACTTGGCATGATGATGAAAACTTTCTGAAGAATGTTAAACCTAGCACTCAAATGGTGACATGACAACATTTGACACCTTGCGAACAAAAAAAAGAAAACCTAGAACCTAATACCTAGTGACCAAATTTTTACTTGAAGACTCACTGAAATGATAAAATTTGACCTTGACACCTTAAAATCACTTTGTAAGAGCATGTTTGGTCACTGGAGGAAGGCTGCAAAGACTGACACTAACACCAGTAAAAACCAGCTCGAATAACTTTGTGTGCAGTGGTATTTCCAGCAAAGTGACCCCCGATGGGTCCGTCGTGCAGATATTGAAGTATCTTCTCTGATTCATGTGCCTCCAAGCACCTGAGCAAAACTCCATTATTGTGCTTTCTGTAAAGCAGTTCATGCACTGACTGATATGCTAAGGCTTTCAGGCACAATTCCCTCTGTCTGATAGAAAAGTGAGAGGGTATGGTGTCATGCTCAACGTACTAGTGCACATCTACATACCAAGAGGTTTCGTCTTCAGTGGGTGTTGTTCGCCTTATGTCATACATCTCAATCTCATTCTCCCAACCAGTGAGCTCTTCTTCATTCTCTGGAGCATGCACTACTTCAGCTGCAAGTTTGCAAAGCCCATGTTCTTTGATAATGTGCACCTTGTAAACTGCATAAGCTTGTTTGTCAATGGTGTTGGTAGTTGAGCTCTGGTCCCTGCATGCTTGCACTAATGAAAGATATGGGAAGTTCACCATTATCTTTGTCTTTCTGAGTGAGTACTGTAGCTAGTGAGTTATCGAAATTGAAGGTGTATAATAGGAAATCTTTCTTGAAATTTGGGCTGTAGAGCATAGGCGCTTCTGCAATGGCCTACTTGATCCAAATGAATGTATACTTTTCTTTCTTACCCCAACTGTAGACTACATATTTCTTGATCATGTCCTGCATGGGCTTAACTATCTGCGCATAATCTGAGATGAACTTCCGGAGAAAGTTTATCTTTCCCAAGAAGGATTGCATGGATTTCTTGTTGACTATATAAGGAATCTATGTGATGGCCTAGACCCGGTCTGGATCCACCTTGATCCCACTCTTGGTAACAATGTGTCCGAGGAGGTTCTCCTCCGACACGGCGAATACGCTTTTTTTAGGATTCAAGGAAATCTTGTATCTCTAGCATCGCTCAAAAATTTTCTTCAAATGGTGTATTTGGACTTATTGCCTTCTTGAGAACACAATCACATCATCAAGGTATACCACCATGCTCTATCCAATGATTCCGCGAAAAGTGATGTCCATAGCATGTTGAAATGTTGCGCCTGCGTTTACAAGCCCAAATGGCATTCATTATAAGCGAACGTGCCCCACTTGGTATGGAAAGTAGTTTTGAGTCTCTCAGGTTCTACTACCAAAACCTAATTGTATCCTAAGAAACTGTCAAGGAGATAGAACATATGTGCCCCATATATTGTTTACAAAATATGGTCCATGGATGGCATGGGCTAGTTGTCTTTGTCCGAGGCGCAGTTTACGTTCCAGAAATCAGCACATAAGTGGATATCCCTGGACTTCTTTCGTACAGGAACAAGGTTGGAGACCCAAGTGGAATTTCGAACATTGTATATGATCCGTGCATCCAACGGTTTAGTAAGCTCTATATGTATCAGAGGTTCAAGCGACGGATGTACTTTCCTCAACTTCTATTGATATGGCTTGACCCCTTCGTTGATTAGGATGATATGTTGGATGATCCACATGTCATAAGTTTTCAAATCATCATATGTCCACATGAACACATATCGATACTATTTGAACAAGCGGATAAAGGCTTGCCACTCTTGTTGTGTACAACATGTACCAAGATTGACAAACTTCAAATCCTATTATGTTCCCAGGTTTATCAGTTCGTGCCTCATGGTGGAACTGTGGGTCTTGTTGTTCCTTGGCCCCTGGAACTGTTCTTGCAAGTCATATAGCTTTTCCAATGATGCCACACCTTTTGTGATAATGTGGCCTTTCATGTTACCAGCTTTCGCTGGGAGAGAGTACTCATGCTCATCATCATCTATAGTTGCATCTTTGAAGACGTCAACGTTGGACATGCAATGTAGTATCTGTTGATCATCATTAAACATGCATAATTTAGTTATGTTTTCCAGGATAGATGGTTTGTACAAAATTTCTATAGTAAATCTATCCCTAATCGGTGACATTCTCAAGGTTGCATTTGCCAGTGCATTGGCAGCTGCATTACGTGTACGTGGTACAACAATGATATTAAATGCTTGGAAGTTTGAGATTAGTCGCCATACCTCTTGTTGGTAACTTTTGAGATGAGGTCATAAACAGTGAATGGTGTTACATACCTGTTGTACCACTATCTCTGAATCACCTACCGCTTTGAGTATGACCGCGTTGAGGCTGATGGCTTTCTACAAGCCCAACACGAGTGCTTCATATTCTGCTAGATTGTTCGTGCACTCAATCTCCAAGCAACTTGATACCAAAATCTTCTTGTTGCAAGGGTCAATCAGAACACACCCGGCTCCTAAGTCGTCCTATGTCTTTAATATGTCAAAGTACATAGTCCACAACTCATTTGTACTCAGACCACTTGATTTGCTAGTACTGCTGCTACTACTATTGCTACTACTACTATTGTTGCTACTATTGTTGCTGCTACTACTGCTACTATTGGTACAATGTGTTGTACAAGTTTCATTACCACCAGTTGGGCAAGGAAGGAGTCCCAACTATGCATCTGGTGGGGTTGGAGCTGGTCGTGCAAGATAACACCCCAATGTTGTCTCAAGGAGGCAGTTTCCAAACATGAGTTCTGCAAAAGCCAACAATTCATTCTCGCCATTGATGGGAGTGACATTATACTTCATGTACCTCTTAGATTCTACCCATATTTAGTTGCACTTTCCTTGTATGGAAGCCACATGTGAGACCAATTTGTAGAAGAATATCCATCTAACTTGCTGGACCAGTCTCTACTGAGTAATAGACCATATGTTTACGGGATGTCCACAACCACTACGTTGATGCATTGGTGGACTCGACCGTCATGAGATATTCGGATGATCACGTCTCATAGTTCACTAATGGTAAGTACCGATGTTTGATCAAGTTGGACGATTCATGCGGATGTCTCACTCCATTGTGCATTGATCCTTTTAGCGATGGAGAGCAGCATGTCGTTGGTTGTCGCGCCGAAATAAACCAAACAATTGTGAAAATTGCAGTTGAAAATTTCAAAAGATAGCAAGAATGGATGGAGACCTGAGTTTTCTTCTTCCATCCAGAGTGTATTGAGCATAACAGAAAGTGATCTGGGAGGTGTTCTTTCTCCCTTGCTAGTAGAGTTTATGTTGTCTGTCACTGTTTGTCCCAATGCGCGCAGCAGGATATCTCGTTGACTCTGGATCTTAGCCAACTCGAACAAACTGATGTTTGCTCGAGTTTTCTTCATGTCATCAATAATGTTGTTATCCAGAGGTGGTAGACTCACTGAGGTGTCCGGGGTAAAATGAGTGTTCGTGTTGTTAGACAGAGTGCTTTACAACTTGCTACTCATGGATGTGCTTTCATCCATTGTTGTCTTCCCAGATTTTCCTTGTGTTTTCTACTTTGGCGCGACCAGTGGATTAGTCTTCCTTATCAGCAGTCTGATATTTTCTTGCATCTCCCCAAGTGTGGGGGGAGCCCCTTTACTCCTAAGATTGTAGTGGTCAGTTTGCTTTCTGTTGGAAATAATACTGAGAGGGGGGTGAATCCGTATTATCAAGTCAAATATTCCTTTTTCAAAAATCAAATGATATACGCTACTTCAGTTAATTAAACTTGCGTATATACGCAACTATGCAGAAGGAAACTCGCGTATACAAAGCAAACTTTTAATTTACTTTATCTTTCTGATGTTGATTGTTAATCTGTGTTTCAGAATCAAATAACCAGTAACCAGAAATAGTAAAACAGAGCAAAAAGGCAATCACGCATAAGAACACAAGATATAAGGTGGAAACCCAATGTGGGTGAAAACCACCTGCTGCAATTCGTCTCTATCTTCTTTTAAATTAGAAACTTCTTTTACAATGTACTGGTGCAGTCCTTTACTAGTACGCAGGCTGCAACCTACAGAGAGCTACAACCCTCTCTCGTTTTCCAGCTTCTCCTGGAAGGGAGCTACAACCCCCTTTGGCTCTTGCACTAGCCAAGATACTAGTGTGTAGGTGTTGGCCCACTAAAGGCTACAACCTTCTCTTTCTTCCAGGGACCACGTTTCATAAATTTTCAGACTGGATTCATGAACATCAATCAATCATCTCCATCAGTCAATCTCCTTTTCACCAATTAGATCTGAATCAAGTAGATACTTCTCTGACAGTTGTACCGTAAACACAGTACCAGAAACCACACACCAAAATCTGAACCCAAAACACAGCAGCAATAAACAGAAGTAGCTAGATCACAACTCAAAATATATACGCTATTTCAATAACCTGCAACATGCGTGCATACGCCTCTGTGTTTGGAACAACCTGCGTATATGCTCTTTTCATTCACTGAACTAGCGTGTATACGCGGCTTAGCTTCACTAAACCTGCGTATAGATCTACAAAGGATAATTTGCTCTTTCAGATATTCAAACACTAATTAACCCAGATTATCAATTGTTATAGATCAAGCAAGTGCCACATATAACAGAGCAAAATCATACAAAGATACTATCATTCAAGCTTAAATATTATGACCCATCAATAGAACTTATCCTTCTCTTTGCGCTAGGGTTCCTCCTTCATTCAGATCCAGATCTGTACCATAACCCCACTACCAGTATTCCAGATCTAGCACTTTATCATATATTCAATAATAATTCAGATGATCCTTTTCCAAATGATCTCCTTCCTCTTTTATAGTCTTATGCCTTTCACATTACCAAGGTCCAAAACCATAATAAATCAATACCATGGATCCAATACCTGGTATCAACACATCTGAAGAGACACCATGGTCCAAAACGATAGGTTCAAATACCAAGGACTAACTACCACGGTCCAAAAGTAAGTTCTCCAACATATACGTGCTTTTGTAACGTCTAACCCGTGTGCATACGCGTCTTCGTCTAAATGAACCTGCGTGTATGTCTTTTCATTCATTTTGAAAGCCTGAACTGAGATCTGTTACCAAAGAGAGTTTCCATCAAGGATAACACCTATGCCATAACTCTAAATCAGTGCCAAAATGCCAACATTTTCGGGGCTGCTTCTTGGTGTTCGTCTTTGAGATCGTTTGTGAGCACTGATACGTGTTCATCACATACCCAAAGCTTGATGGCTCATCAGGTGAAACCTCTTCATCATTGCCCATGTCTTCCGGTTTCTCTTGCATATTGCTTCCCGCATCAAGTGTACGACTGTCAAAATCATTTGTGACTCGCTTCCAGCCTGAACAAGAGTTCTCGGGATGATGTTCTTTGTGGAAAGAACAGAATTTCGGATCTGCACAATGTTCGAGCTAGAACACAAGCTTCTACACAATTTTTGAAATGAACTGGTTGGTGCTTGATGAGTTGCTTGCTTGTTTTTTCCTAGGTGGGTGACTTCTTGCAAATGTGTCATTTTTACGTTGTTTGAGTTCATACATTTCGGTGGTCAAGTTCTTGATAAGACAAGTGAGGGTCTCAATATCATTTGCTTCCTTGTCTCTACCCTTCCTCGTCATTGTTTGGGACTTCCTGCTCACATCCTTGGATTCCTTTATCGATTTGTCATCCTTGATGACTCCAACTACACACAAGTATTTCTCAACAGTGATAGCCTCTGCAAAGTTTTCCAATAATGTTGGTTTCACAGCTCGCTTAACGAACTGCGCAATGTTGGTTGGCAGTGCAGATGTATAGTAATCTTTGGTGATGGAGTCATGAGGTTTAGTGTCTGATGCAAACTTGTTCAATATACGTGTAAAACTCTAATTGAAATCTTTCACTTTCTCTTTTCCCTCCATCTTGAGGCTTCCCAACTCTTTGAGTAGCATGTCTGGGATCTTGGCATCAGCGAACTTCTCAAGGAACATGTGTTTGAATGCAACCTAGTTGTATATAGAGTTTGATGGAAGGTTTTGATACCAAGCAGCTACGTGACCATTGATCCGAATTTAAACAGGAATGCAACAAAATACAGAGATAACCATATACACAAAGATGCAGCGGAAATAATGCTTCATTTCATTAATAGAAAATACTGAAATATGCTTACAAACAGAAATGGAAAGAAACCAGCTAGGGCGATGGTAGCTTATCTCTGAGAAGAGATGTGATGGCTACATGCCTCTGAACTGTGTTACAATGAGGCTCGAAGGCCTATTTATTGTTGAGAAACAATGAAAACCCTTCACATTCCAAAACCGACCCTTAGAAGATGAAACGCCAAATTGTGGGCCCCGTTTTGGGTAAATTGGTACATCAATTTCCCGGGGTCGTAACTTTGGCATACGATCTCCGTTTGATGCATATAATAGCTCGTTAGAAAGATCTATCGAAGAACTACCACTTTGGGAAGGGGAACATCGGTCCATGGACCCATGTTGCCCC
>APFE030419897.1:144808-164881 GCA_000404065.3 Pinus taeda | reverse complement strand
TGTTATAATGAGGCTCGAAGGCCTATTTATTGTTGAGAAACAATGGAAAACCCTTCACATTCCAAAACCTACCCCTAGAAGATGAAAAGCCAAATTGTTGGCCGCGTTTTGGGTAAATTGGTACATCAATTTCCCGGGGTCGTAACTTTGGCATACGATCTCCGTTTGACGCGTATGATAGCTCGTTAGAAAGATCTATCCGAGAACTACCACTTTGGGAAAGGGAACATCGGTCCATGGACCCATGTTGCCCCCAAATTTCCCAAAAAAACGTCGTTTAGGGCCTCAAAATGGCTCTGGAAGTTCAGGACCCGAAAAACTGCTAAAAATAGTAAACTGTGCTACAATTACGAAAACTGAAAAACTGAAAGAGACAGTTGCGGGGGTCCAAATGGGATAGGTGGGTGGCCACTAACATCCACCTGGATCAACCATCCAAGGTACATGGGAACAATCTACATGCTACATCATCATAGTGCACCTCAAAGGTCTGCAGTTGTAGGTAGAAGTTGTCTAAGTGGTCTTCTGCCTTTACCGTGTTGTTGGTGTCGAACTTGATTTTCATTCTCTCTGCTCGCCTTAGTATCTTGTGCAAAATGGCCAGGAGAGCCAATGGTCCCTGAGTCATCCATTCAAGATTTGGGTTAGCCATATCTTCTTCTTCTTCGTCCTCTTCCTCTCCATTGGAGTCTGATGATTCCGGCTCTGAGTCTGTTGGTTCGTCTCCACCTCCTCCTCCTCCGCTGCCTTCCCCTCCACCTCCTACATCGAAGTCTGATCCCAAGGTCATAAGAGTGTCTTGTTCACCTTTCCAGAATATCAGAGGCTCTCCTCCATCTTCAATAGCTTCCTCTAGACCTTCAAGTGTGGAAAGGGCTACTTCTTACACCGATGATACAACAAATCCTATGGGAGTGGCTTTTGGCTTCCTATATGTGCGTGGAAGATGTTATCTATCTGGGATAAGTTCAACTGCTTTCACGAACTGGCAAGTGATGGAACGAATGGAGTGAAGGTGTTGATATGGAGTCTCATGTTCAATACTGGGAGGTGAGGAGTAACCAATTGCAGAGTCACGTGTAGGTGAGATGGAGTGTGAGTTACTGCCTTAACCAGATGGTTAATGAATGAGTGTGAGGGGAATTCCATCCATATACAACTGGTTGCCCTCCTTCTAGTGCCAGAAGTGATGATGGTGCTAAACCTGCCAACATTCAAGGGATAACCCTGGTATGAAGTCCCAACTAGACCTCACATCGTTTGGTGTGGGAGTCCCATCCGGTATGATGGCCCAGTTTCCATTGTCTTAAGGATTTACCTCAACACTTGCTTGTCAACACAGGAGAGTGGTCTGCTTTGCCTTCGAGAAGTCAGGTTCACATGCCTGGTGAGTGCTAGTGTACTTGTGTCAATGGTTCTTTCACTGTAAAGGGAGAGGGTGAGAGTGAGTCCCAAGTTGGTTGGGATGCAGTCACAACTTGGCTAGGAACACGCAACACAACACGACATGCACATCTTCCGAAGGATCAGTCAACACAAATGTGGCAGTCACAAAACACAAGGTAAGATAACATGTAAAACACTCAATGGATGAGTCTGAACGAGTGCAACGGTTGTTACAGCAAGTTCTATGTGAAAGGTTTGTCTGATGTTCGAGAGAGTAGTCTGCATAGGCAAGATAGCGTTAAGAGCATATACAACACATTGCCATTAATAGCTTATGCATTACAACAAGTGAAATAGTTTAGATGTAGAACATAGGTTAAAGAAACATGCATTACAAGTGTTAAATATTAGCCTTACAACAGATACAATACATGTGTGAAAACATGTTGGCCTATTAGCAGGCTTCTAAATTAAGCGAAAGTTCCAAGACACATCGTTACACCATACATCACTAACCTCGAGTGTGGGGCATTGGAGCCACTACTTACTCCTCAAAGAAAATATGACAGACTCTCTTGGCTATGTGGGGGGAGCTGATGTGAAAAGTCCCTTGCATGTACCAACGAGGGGGTATTTATAGCCAAGGGTGAAACTGACCCTTGTGGCTATTCAACTACTCTCGTGACTATTTGACTTCCATGACTTTTCGATTTTACATGACCCTTTGTACAACAAGTGGGTCTCTTGGACATCCACGTTACATTACATTGATTAACAACATAGCCCATAGTAGAGATGTGGCTGACATGACTCGACATGACAGTGCTAGTACATTTGTGTTGTTGCTGGAGTGCATGTCGAGCTACAGTGTTGTTGGGTGATGGATGTCTTCATGGTGTATCACAGCTTCACCTTCGTATGGCAAAGTGCGCGGAGTCTTCGATGGTCTTTGGTTCGTTTGATGATGATTAGGCATGTTGCTCCTTGCTTGCATGTTGGAAAGCTTGACAGGCTCGTCTTTTCGCGAAAGGTGCATGTTCGCTGGTTTGGCTGTTCTTGAGCACATCTATAATGTTTGTTCATCTATGTGTCTACAAACATATCTTTGCATGATCATTCATTTGTGAGCATATCTCTTCGCATGCATCGTTCATTCATTTGTTGGTGAACCTGTCCTTCTGCATGTGCTCCCTTCGTTCATCCCATTCATCGTTGCGCCATTGTTGTTGGTGTACATGTACCTGCAGTCACTCATGACGATACGACATAAACAATAAAACCTCCTAGTCTACCATGTGTTGTAGCATTTTTTGGTTTTGATTAGATAGAATATTTCAAAAAAATTTAAGTTAGGATATGGACATAACAATAGTGAATAAAATGTTAGTAAAAGAAAATATCTTGATGATGATGTCCATATTAAAAAAAATGTTAGGTAGATGCTCTAAAAAATCAAGGAAAAAAAAATTCTTAGGCTAGAAAGAAAATAAAACAAATAAACTTTGAAAGTGAGCAAGTCTAAATGCCATTATTCTTTTTCTGCAAAATAATGGTTGTGCGCAGCTTGTTTAAATTCCACAACCCATGACAGTCAAACAGTTTAATCTTGATTGTTTCATACTTTAAATTTGATGTTATAGTTAGAGAATAAAGATCTAGCTAAAGTGTTTAATCTTGGCAGATCAGTAGTTAGGGAGAGAATAATAAGGTGCTCATTAGTTTAATCTGAGCCCTTGGAGGTTATAAGGGTAGATTTAGATAGTTTGTTTTTGTTAAATAAGAAGAAAGGATAAGGGTTTGCTAGCTTAAATGCACCTGTTAAGTGAAGAAAAAATGATAGGATAAGCAAAGGGTAAGTAGAGAAAGGTTGCAGAAGTTTAACGGTTGATTGGAAAAAAATGAATATTTATCATGTTTCTATGCTCATGAGGCAATTATACAAAGCAAATGAAGGTCTACTTGATCAAGTAATTAACTTCCCATTCATCTCCATTCATTAATATATTTACTAATTTTCCCTTCATTCATTCATATTCATTCATTTCCATAAAATCCCTTTTCCTAAGGTCAAAGCCCCTTTTACCTAGGAAAAGTAAAATTCCATGTAAAATCCCTTTTTACACAAAAGCCCATAAAAATGTCTTTACCCTAAGTATAAATGCTTATATGAGAAGTTAAATCATTCATTAAAAAGAATTATACTTAGTCACATTTCCCTTTCCGATGATATTCCATATTAACATTTAACTTAATGTATTAAATCCTTAATATTTTCCCTTTCCCGTATTATTAACTCCTTTTATATAATAGCCCAAAAACCCTTAGTTTTTGCTAAAAAACTATGTATTTATACAAATATGGCATCGGCAGGACTGCAACCCTTTAAACATGCATATACCATAGTTCTATTAATAACACTATGTATTAACATATCGCATTGCATATCGACAGATTGAAAGCTTTTCCATATAAATAACCCTCCCCGCATTGCAAACTTTGATTGCGATATGCGATGGGAAGCCTCAGACCCAACGCTAAATATATCGCAATCTATTCCCATATCGCGTCCACTCCCATCGCAAAGTCCCGCTTATAGCATAACCCTCCGTGTATTGCGATCCCCGACTACGATATGGAAGCCCAGACCATGCATAATTATACTATATATTAATATATATATATATATACAGAATATATATAAGTATAATATATATTATTAATATATAATTATATCTAATATCTAATATCTATTACATTATCCGCATCTGCCCCTCCATCGCAGTCCCGCTAAAGCAATAAACCTTCGCCAGTTGCGATTTCTGATTGCGATGGGGATATGGACCCGACGCAATATATATCATAGTTTACTACCATATCTCATCTGGCCCTTATCACATGCCTTTGCGATGGACTTACCCCCACCTAAATCTGATTGCAATATGCAATATTCACCTGGATCTGATACAATTGTCCGCCCGCATACATATAATTTCAAGTTTGCCTATATGCGTTTTGTGAAAATTTTCTGTGTTAAATCGTTTTTTCAATTTAAACAAAGAAATGACCCAAAGCTTTCATTTAACGCTAATCACATTTTTAATCACCATTAAGCCATTCCTGCCATATTTAATCCCTCAGTATTCTTTATTTCGCACTGTTCACCTTTGCCTGATAATGAAAAAGAAGATTGGTTTTCCCATTAAACGCATAAAAGCCATTTTTTGCTCTGTTTGCTTGTTTTATACAACGAAGCCTCCATTATGCCTCTGCGGCCATTAAAACCATTGTTTACCCTCTGATATGCCCCAAACTCCTTCCGATAGCCTTTCAAGCTCAGCAAAGCCATTGAAGACCTTCATTCACCTATGTTTTTCTTAATAAGTTGTTGTGTTTTGCAAATAAAGACTGTTGTTCCAGGTTTTGTAAACAAAAAACCTATGTGATAGTTTGAAGATAAATATGAAGATTTGCTATTGAAAAACATAGTAAAACCTGAAATGCGCAGTCAAAATCTACTCAGCAAGGTCAAAAGAGAGTTACAGAGTTTAAATAATATCAGTAAAAAGGTTAAATGAAGGAATCAACCAGCGTGAAGGATACAAACAGTCAATCAGCTAAAAGGGGGGAAATATCATACAAAAGCTAGCACGGCCTAAATAAAGGGGACAGCAAGAAGCAATTCAATAGTTCCCCTATCTTCTTGCATGAAGATCTTCTCTTTTCCTAGAATAAATCTTAAAAAGTTTTAGGATATTTATTAGTTTTATTATTGTATAAATAACTCTTTTCTAGAGTTGTAAATGCTTCAGAGTGGAAGATTCATAGTTCATTGCTTGTAAAGTCTTGACTGTTAGTTCTACTTTGAACCTGCAAGTCACCTTTGAAGGAAGCTTTTGTAGACACTTGATGTACTTAGTCTTTCTAGGGCCTTAATACAAAACAGAGGATTCTAAATCTGGTTTTACACGGTTTTGTGTTATCCTATAAGTTTTTCCATTGTTTAATCATTATGTTTTCCTTCATATGCTTATGACTTATAGAGATATCTAGGTAGGAACAATTAAAGTTTCAATTGATTCCTATAAGCTCCTGAAGTGATCATCTATTAAGAGATTGGATTAATGCAACTTTCTATGTAGCTAATCCCCTCTAATCAATAAATCATCAGCATCTTATGTAAGCTTAAGTATACTACCTTGAATCTTTTGAACGTAGTCCAAAAGGTTTTCCAACTTATGATTGTTCTGTTTTACAGTCTGGAAACTATGATAATCATAATTTTTGTTGTCTTCTACTCACCACTATTTTTTATCTATATCACTGTGTGATGCTTTATAACATCCCTTTGCTGAAGTATTAATATAACCCAAAGGATTAATTACTTCAATCCTACATCTGTCTTCATTCATTGGTCTTCCAAAATTAAAACCAAAAACCCCCAAAACAATTATTTTAGATGCTCTGGCATTGGTAGCTTGACCTACTACTATCTCAGAGGTACAGCATCAGGCTGGTGCTGTTGTCGAGGATTCGAATTTCATTTAAGTTTCCCTTGGGACAATGATATTCATTCATTCTTTTCCTTTAAAGTTGATTAAAGGATTTAGAAGGTTAAAATAATTCACCTAGGTGACTCCACACTCCCAAGTTGGCACCTTATAAATATACCAGATCTCGTTCAGAAGGTGGCATAGTTAGTCCTTTGTCAGATCCTGAAAAGATTCTGAGAAAAGCTAGATCTAAAAGGGGACACCAACCATATTCTTCTTCCTCTTCAGTCCTACAAACAGAAGAATTAGAATCATTTGATCCCTATAGTAATATCCCATCTAATCTTGATTTCTCCCATTTATCACCTAGGATTGATGAACTTCTAAATAAAGGAGTTGATTTTAAGTTAGCCTACCTTATTAATTCATTAGAATCTCATCCTAGACCCACACTTCCACTAGGATCACCTAAGACTGAATCTAATTTGGGTGTTAATCTACCGGAATATAAACCCACACATTTCATATCCCCTACCACCTATCCATTTCCTTCCATTTTTTATCAACCTGAAGCTTCTTCTTCTTAACAACCTGAAGAGACCTTTTCTGTATATACCAATCCTCTCTTTACATCAAAAGAAGGTATTCCTTTACAGGTCCCAAAGCTAGTTCTTAAGACTCCTAAGAAGTCTTTCAGGAGATCTCCTCCACCTCCTTCACCTCCAACTAGTTCACCAACTCCTAATCACCATCTTCTTCCTCTATTTCTTCTTCATCCTATACATCTACACAAACACCTCATACTCCACCTCGACAACCTCATATACCTAAAACACCTCATATTCCTCAAGCACCTCATACACCACCTGCTTTCATGGCTTTCCGACCAATTGTACAAGCTAGATATGCTGCCTTAGTGTTACCTAATAAACTTGATGTGTTCCCAACTGGGTATTTAAAATACCTTCCCAAGTATAATGGAGAAACTGGTCCTGAAGACCATCTTCAAACTTTCCTTGACTTTGTAGACAACATGAATGTTGAAGAAGAAAATGTTTATATGAGATTGTTTGTGCAGTTACTTGAGGGAAATGT
The DNA here is from genome assembly GCA_000404065.3 of Pinus taeda. NCBI lineage: Eukaryota > Viridiplantae > Streptophyta > Pinopsida > Pinales > Pinaceae > Pinus > Pinus taeda. The sequence goes on along the minus strand of APFE030419897.1, from coordinate 157,910 downwards.
GAGGATTTGTTTTAGGCAATTACCAGCAGCTTCCATTAGAAATTGGGAAGAGCTTACAACCATATTCAAAAATAAATGGGGTGTCAAAAAGGATCCTCTTTACTTCCTCACTAAATTTGAAGAGCTTAAAAGGAACTCTAGTGAACCAGTAGCAGATTTTATCAAAAGATTCAACAAACTCTATCACAAAGTGCTTGCTAAGTGTAAGCCTCCTGTAGCAGCAGTGAAATCTAGATTTTATAAAGCTTTCGATGATGACTTTGTTGTTATGCTACAGGAGAGAACTTCAAGAACTCTTGAATATATGCAAACAAACACTATAGAAGTAGAAGAAAATAGGGCAGCCTCAACTTCTTTGAAACTTAAGGAAGAAAAGACCCAAAGAAAACTTAAATCTGCTCAAGAAACCTCTAGTTCCTCAAAAACTAAATAAGAAGACTCAAAAATAGATGAAATAACATATCTTCTTAGAAACCTATCAAATAGGATTTCAAAGATTGAGACCCAACCTAGGACTATACAAAAAATAGTTACTAGCCTCCAAAACCAAAATCAAAGTCAATATAAAAGAAACCAACCACTACAAATTCTTCAGAGACCTACAAATGATCAACAAGTTCCTACTCCTCTATTAATAGATGACCAAAAACCTGATGATAATACAATGAAATTACTAAAGATAATATAGATTCTTCTTCCAATCAAACAGCCATCATTCCTCTCTCGCAACAAAATCAGGGTCAAGAAGATCAGGAAGCTGCACAGGTCTCTAAATATCATGCTTCTTCTGAATCTTTAATTGTAGAATTAAACAAAAGATATGATCTTAGGCCTAGGCCTGGTCCTGGGAGACTTCCAAAGGAAACTCCAATCATCGAACCATGTACCAAAACTGCTGAAGCTCAAACAACTCTTATTCAACCATTAGATCAGTCAATTGATACTTTCCAAGCTGGTAAAAACATTTTGACTACATTTAATGTTGAAAAGGAATTAGAGAGGGTTAATATTCCAATTCCATTATCAGAACTTTCTGCTGGCATGGCTAATGTTCGTTGTGTCAACAAGGGGAACTAACCCAATCACAAGCCCCAATTAGACCTGCTTTCATTTGGAATGGCTAGTTCCAACGGGTTTTAAGGGACCCCGTAAACTGTTAAGTGCATTGATAGATTGCTTCCGGGAGGGAGACTTCTATTAAATCAACAAAATAAAATAGCTAACCTCTATGTATTAAATCCTATCTATACTACTTCTAACTACTCTAATCTAGTCCTAGCTATCCTAATCTATCCTGCAGAAGCATAATACAGAGGTTTAAACATCATATATATGTTCGGCAGGAGCGCGATAAAGAAGATTAAACATCATGTATAGATTCAATTCCAAATGAATCAATCACTGAATTCACAGCTGGACAAGATTGTATTAAAGATAAATTGCAATCCAATCACTCATATAGGAATCCACATTCTTTTATGGAATTGAAACTTGCAACTGATGTTTAACTTAGTTTCAAATCAGAGACCATTCACAAGTTAACCATGAAACTGAATCACATTGAATTTAACGAGACTAATAGTGAACTGTAGGTCATCAATATGCATAAATACAAATCACATTTACATTCATGCTAGCAACAACACTCTGATCCAAAACATATAATAAGTCTGAAACTACGGCTCCTCCTTGAACCAAACAGTCCCATTTATTCACAATAAATCAAAATTGTTCTTCTTCGGGCCAAAAAGCCCCTTATCCTTTCTTCGGAGGTAGTATTTATGCGGCTTTGAATGACCCTTGGCCTTCCATGACCTTTCAGTTCCCTCTTTTCGTTACACAGATTAGTATGTATAGATGTGAAAGGTTGGTGAAATTGTCGACAAGCTGAGGTCACCCTTGGTGGAGCGTTCTCCTTCCTGGGGAAATGGATGGATCTCCTTGGAACAAGCGAGGACTGTGTATCATTTCTTAGTACCTATGAGAAGTGGCTATCATTCTCTGTCTTTTCTTTGAAAGAAACTAAAGATGCTTCCATCATCCCCACATCTGGCATGCTTTGTAATGTATCTTGTGATGATGACATCTTGGTGGATTAGCGTTGTCCTGAATGCTTCCACTGAACTATAGGAGTGCTTTCATTATGCACTATGGTGGTCAGTCTCCCCTTTAGCAAAGTGTGTTTTTCAATATAGACACTGGTGGTGCAGAGGTGTCATCCTGACATACAGTGCTTTCATCTACAGCCGGATCTACTCAAACTTGCCTGCAAAGATAATTTTTATTAGTTGTGACTATAAAATATGATAGAAATGCTCAAGAACATCTCTTTCCATCATCGGAACTTCAAAAATGATAAGGCGCTACGAAATCAAAAGGAGCTACCATGAAAGAAAATGGCCCCTAGTTTAGCCAAAAATCGTGTCGCGAACGAGTCGTAATGGCACATCCCAATGGCACATTACACGCAACATCACCCCTATCGGATTTTCTTTGAAAAATCCCCGCCCTTAATATCTTTTGAAAACAAAGAAACACACAGGAAAACCCGAGTCCGACTGTTAGGCCAGACTTGAAATATTATATGCCCAGATTCACAATTGTCAGCGGGTCCGGCAGACAGAGGCACGCTATATATATAAGCTTTGGGACAAGGTCAATAGCGATGCGCGATATAGCCCCGGATCCAAAACATATATGAAATATAAATGATAATACCGTCAGGTCCGACAGATCGCGATGCATATGTGCATAAGACCCGAGCTCCCGCCGATATGCGATGGGGTTGCGGACCCGAAACACATATATGTTAAGGTTCATAAATCCCTTCAGGTCCGCAATGTTACCCTTCCCTTTGGAAAACCCCGACTTCAATGTTTTTCCAGAAACATAAGGATACAAGCAAAAAACCTGTGTATCCGGCCATAAGGCTGGAATTGAAAATTAATGCACTCGGTTTTATAATCATCGGTGGGTTCGGGTGGTTATGGTGCACCATATACATAGATTCCGGACCCTGCCCATAGCGATGAGCGATGGGTCCCGGATCCAAAACATAATATACCTCTGTTAATATGGTCAATTAGTGATTTGTGATGCAGTGGAGGACTTACTCACATCACTCTTATTCATTCATGATAAACCAGCCTTCTCCCTTTGATCAAGGCGAAGTGCGATGAGCGAAAAGGGATGATTCATGTATGCTTTGTGAAGCACTTCGGCTATAAAGAGTTATGAAGGAAAATGACGTGCGATAGAGGGTTTTATGCGTTAAGTGCACGAATGGCCATAGTAAGGGTAGGGCGATTATATCTGCAGGCCTATTTTGCCAGAGACACTTATGAGGATTGAGAAAGGTTTGATGAGGGAACAAGAGTGCAAGTTATAAATAAATCATATTGCATAGATATTTTCAAGGGGAGGTCTTGACCATTAAGAATTGAAGGGTTAACTCAGCTTAGAGTTAGAGTCTTTGAGATGAAAGAAGATCATTTGGGCAAGTGAAAAATTCAGCTTCAAGGGGACCCATTTAAAATTTTCTATCAGAACATGTTTTAATAGGGTGGTAATTGTGGCCACGACACTTTCTAAAAACCCTGGTTACAAAATCCAAGTCACAAAATGGATACAAAACACCTCGATTGATGCTGAAGGTGATGTCATAAGCCTGCAAAATGAAAAACCAACAGTATTCATCTGATTCTAGGAAGTGTTCCTCCAAACATCAAGTCGTACAAATATCCCTATGCCCAAAAGAGTGAAATTGAACGTATGGTTGCAGAAATGCTAGAGGTTGTTATAATTCACCCTAGTCAAAGTTCTTTCTTTGCTCCAGTAGTATTGGTGCACAAGAAGGATGGATCATGGCGCATGTGTCCAGATTATAGGGATCTCAACAAGCTCACTATTAAAGATAAGTTTCCCATTCCTATCATTGACGAATTACTAGGTGAATTGCATGGATCAATTTACTTCACCAAGTTGGATCTTCGTTCAGGATATCATCAAATCATAATGAAGATTGAAGACATTCTAAAAACAACATTTAGAACTCATGAGGGTCATTATGAATTTTTCGTCATGCCTTTTGGCCTTACCAATGCACCTTCTAACATTTCAAGGTTTGATGAATTCCATTTTAAACCCTTCCTTAGAAAATTTGTGTTAGTATTTTTTGATGATATACTAATCTACAACAAGTCTTGGAAGGATCATGTTGAACATGTTGACAGGGTGCTACAACTATTGGAGGAGAAACAATTATATGGAAAAAGATCCAAATGCTTCTTTGGAGTACAAGGGGTGGAATATCTGGGTCATATTGTATCTCATGAAGGAGTTAAGGTAGACCCTAGCAAAATTAAAGCCATCAAGGAATGGAAAATCCCCACATCCATAAAGCAGCTACGAGGATTTCTCATGTTGACAGGGTTGACAGGGCAAATCGGGATGCATATGTGCATAAGACCCGGGCTCCTGTCGATATGCGATGGGGTTGTGGACCCGAAACACATATATGTTAAGGTTCATAAATCCCTTCAGGTCCATAATGTTACCCTTCCCTTTGGAAAACCCCGACTTCAACATTTTTCCAGAAACATAAGGATATAAGCGAAAAACCTATGTATCCGGCCATAAGGATGGAACTGAAAATTAATGCACTCGGTTTTATAATCATCGGTGGGTTTGGGTGGTTATGGTGTGCCATATACATAGATTCCGAACCCTATCGATAGCAATGAGCGATGGGTCCCGGATCCAAAACATAATATACCTCTGTTAATATGGCCGATTAGTGATTTGTGATGCAGTGGAGGACTTGCTCGCATCACTTATATTCATTCATGATAAACCAGCCTTCTCCCTTTGATCAAGGCGAAGTGTGATGAGTGAAAAGGGATGATTCATGTATGCTTTGCGAAGCACTTCGGCTATAAATAGTTATGAAGGAAAATGAGGTGCGATAGAGGGTTTTATGTGTTAAGTGCACGAATGGCCATAGTAAGGATAGGGCGGTTATATGTGCGGGCCTATTTTTCTGGAGACACTTATGAGGATTGAGAAAGTTCTGATGAGGGAACAAGAGTGCAAGTTATAAATAAATCATGCTGCAAAGATATTTTCAAGGGGAGGTCTTGACCATTAAGAATTGAAGGGTTAACTCAGCATAGAGTTAGAGTCTCTGAGATGAAAGCAGATCATTTGGGGAAGTGAAAAATTCAACTTCAATGGGACACATTTAAAATTTTCTATCAGAGCATGTTTTAATAGGGTGGTAGTTGTGGCCACGACACTTCCTAAAAACCCTGGTTACAAAATCCAAGTCACAAAATGGATACAAAACACCTCGATTGATGCTGAAGGTGATGTCATAAGCCTGCAAAATGAAAAACCAGCAGTATTTTTTGGCCCTAGTTCAGACATGAAAGATGAGATAATGCCTCCTTTCTATGTAACTCTTAAAACAAATGATTCCATGTTATATAATTGCATGCTTGATTCAGGAGCATCACACAACATTATGCCAAAATCCATCATAAACCTTTTGAAATTAGACATCACTAAATCCTACCGCGACCTGTACACCTTTGATTCTAAAAGGGTGCCCTGTTTAGGATTGATCAAGGATTTAGTGGTTACCCTTGCCCAAATCCCAGTCAAAAGTGTAGTGCTTGACATTGTTGTTACAGATATCCCTCCCAATCTTGGAAAGCTCCTTTCTAGGTCATGATGTGCCAAACTAGGGGGAACTCTACAGATGGACATGTCATATGCTACTATTCTTGTTTATGGAGGAGAGCAATTAAGGTTATATAGAGAGGTAAGATTTGCACTTATTGTTTGTAAGACTGGCCAGCCAAGGAACCATCCAATTTATGTAATCAATCAAGACTTTGGTTGTTTTCAGCTCATTTCAAGCCAACACAAAACTCAAGTCAAAATTGAAGAGGTAGTTGAAAGGCCTGAACCAAACCAAATTGATATTTGGAAACTATTCTTTGATGGCTCTTGCACGAAAGATGGGGCAGGAGCTGGAGTTGTTTTAATTTCACCTAAAAAAGAAAATATAACACAATCATGTAAATTAGATTTTGAAGTTACCTATAATGTTGCTAAATACGAAGCTTTCCTTCTAGGATTGCAGCCTAAGAGTTCAAAATTTAAGTGCTTTTACCAATTCTGAACTTATTGCTAAGAAAGTAAAGAATTTTTTCCAGACCAAACAGCCTAGACTTCTGTCCTACTGAAATGAAGTATGGGATTCAGTTGAAAATTTATTTGATGCCTTTAATTTGACTCACATTCCCAGAAATCAGAACGTTTGCGTAGATGCCTTAGTTGTCTCTGCCAGCACTTTTAAAATTCTTGATCATAGTGATGTACTATATCATATTCAAGTCAAATATAGGCTTTCTATCCTAGATAACCTCAAACATTGGCAAATATTTGAAGATGATGAACAGCTGAAATCATTTTTGCAGTTAATAGATGATTTTTCATTTCTGCAAATCGATGAAGATAAAGCTGAAACAAATGAAAACACAGAAGTGAATGATACTTCGGATTTTAAAGCCCAGATTGCTAATCACGACATTAATTAACTATCTAATAATTTTATTCCAAAGGGACTTATTCCTTTAGAAAAATTATTTGATCAAAACGATGTTTTCATAAATCCGCAATCTATTTCTTCAGAAGATGATATTGAAGATATTAACGTTGGAACCGTTGAAGATGTTAAAAACATCAAATTATGCACATATCTAGACCTAGAAATCAAAGCTCGGTATTTTAAGTTGTTGCAAAATTATAAAGACATTTTTGCCTAGACTTACGCTGATTTAAAAACCTATGATACATCATTAATACAACAGAAGATTCCTCTAAAGTGAAAGTAAAATACAGGCCTTCTATCCCAAATAACCTCAAACATTGGCAAATATTTGAAGATGATGAACAACTGAAATCATTTTTGCAGTTAATAGATGATTTTTCATTTCTGCAAATCAATGAAGATAAAGCTGAAACAAATGAAAACGCAGAAGTGAATGATACTTCAGATTTTGAAGCCTAGATTGCTAATCATGACATTAATCAACTATCTAATAATTTTATTCCAAAGGGACTTATTCCTTTAGAAAAATTATTTGATCAAAATGATGTTTTCAGAAATCCGCAATCTATTTCTTCAGAAGATGATATTGAAGATATTAATGTTGGAACCATTGAAGATGTTAAAAAACATCAGATTATGTGCATATCTAGACCCAGAAATCAAAGCTCAGTATTTTAAGTTCCTGCAAAATTATAAAGACATTTTTGCCTGGACTTACGTTGATTTAAAAACCTATGATACATCTTTAAAAACCTATGATACATCTTTAGAAGCAAAACTGTATCAACAGAAGCTTAGAAGGATAAATCCAGCTCTTCTACCAACTGTAGAAAGAGAAATTAAGAAAATGTTAGATGCCAAAATCATCCTCCCTCTTAGATATTCTAATTGGGTTGCAAATCTGGTTCATGTTAGAAAGAAAAATGGAGAAATAAGACTCTGCGTGGATTTTAGAAATCTGAACAAGGCATCATTTAAAGATAATTATCCTTTGCCCAAAATGGACCAGTTATTGCAAATGGTTTTAGGAGCACAAAGAATTTCTATGCTTGATGGTTTTTTAGGTTATAATGAGGTAAATGTTGATACAGCAGACAGAGAGAAGACAACCTTTACTTCACCCTAGGGTACATTCATGTACTCAAGGATGCCATTTGGCTTAACAAATGTTGGAGAAACGTTTCAGAGAGCTATGGACATCGCTTTTATGGGTCAGGTAAATAAATTTGTGGTTATTTATCTTGATGACATAACTGTTTTTTCTAAATCTGATCAGAAACATTTAAAGCACTTGATGAAAGTTTTTGATAGGTGTAGAAAATTTGGAATACCATTGAACCCAAAGAAGTCCTTGTTTGTTTTCAAAGAAGGAAAAATGTTATGCCATATCATTTCAAAGGAGGGAGTAGTAATTGACCCCAAGCGAGTATCTGCCATTGAATCATTCACCTTGCCTAGAAACAAGAAGGAGATTCAAGATTTTCTAGGCAAGGTTAAATTTTGAAGCCGATTTATTCCAAATTATGCAAAGATTGTAAAAGACATAACTAACATGCTCCGAAAGGATTATGAAGTCAAATGGAATCCTTCTTCTAGGCATGCATTTGAACAAATAAAAAGGGTTATCTCCGAAGCTCCCACCTTAGCTAGCCTTGATTATACTAAGTCATTTAGTATTTTCTCTTTTGCCTCTGAAACAACCCTTGATGTTGTTTTATTACAGGAAGATGAAGATTCCCATGACCAACCCATAGCCTTTTTCAGCAAGTTTATGAGAGATGTTGAGTTGAATTATGACATCATTGAGAAGCAAGTCTATGCCCTTATTCAAGCCCTGAAATCATTCAGGATGTATTTCTTACACTCACCTATTACTGCTTATGTCCCAAATAGTGTTGTAAAAATTGTCTTAACCCGACCAAACACTGATGGGAAAAGAGGTAGATGGATCACTTAAATTTTGTAATTTTATCTAACTATCAAGACTACCAAGCTAGTAAAAGGTCAAGGATTAGCAAAGCTTCTATTTGAATCAAACTGCAAAGTACTTGGAATCAATTCTGTTTTAGAAATACAAGAGAAGAATACACAAGAACCTTATGTCCTTGTAGAAGGGAAGAATCCACAAGAACCTTCTATCCTTGCAGAAGGGGAGAATCCACAAGAACCTTCCCTTCATCCTACAGGGGAGAATCCACAAGAACCGCTACCTTCAGAGCAGATCAGTCCTATACACATTGATGAAAAATATTTGTTGTCAAACTGGTATCAAGATATTTTAAAATTCTTAATCAATTTCGGGTGTCCAGCATCGTTCTCCAAAACCCAGTGTAAAACTCTTAAGTTAAAAATCAGTCAAGTACTGCATTATTAATGCAAATTTATATTGGAAGGATCCACTCAATATTTTGTTATTATGTTTAACAGAATCAGAAGCTGAAGGCATCATTAATTAGTTTCATACAGGATTTTGTGGGGGACATTATGCTTGGAGAGCTACAGTATACAAGATTCTGAGGGGAGGATTTTATTGGCCCACATTGTTTTTACAAGTAAGGGCAAAGCTAAGAGGTTGTGTTCCTTGCCAAATGTTTGCTGGAAAACAGAAATTAGCAGTCCTTCCACTTCTTCCATCAATAGTTTCAGCACCTTTTTCTCAATGGGGATTAGATTTTATTGGAGAGATTCACCCCACTTCAAGTAATCAACATAAATGGATCCTCACTACAACAGATTACTTTACTAAATGGGTGGAAGAAATTCCAGTCAGAAATGCTACTGATGCAATAGTAATTAAGTTTATTGAGGAGAATATCTTAGCTAGATTTGGTTTCCCAACTCAAACTGTCACTGATAATGCAACAGCTTTTTCTAGTGTTAAAATGGTTGACTTTTTCTAGAAATATCATATTCAGTTACATCATTCAACTCCATACTACCCTCAAGGTAATGACCTTGCAGAATCATCAAACAAAAGCTTGGTAAAGGTAATAAAAAAGACTCCAGCTGATCATAAGAAGAGTTGGGATTCACATTTGATTTATGCGGTATGGGAAAAAAAAATTACTCCAAAGAGATCACCTGGAAAATCTCCATTTCAATTAGTTTATGGTAAAGATGAAATCTTCCCTACCAGTTTGGCTTTCCATGTTTTAAAATTTCTGCAGGATGCAACAAATGAACCTGATGATTTTTCTAGACGAATAAGTCAGATTATTGAACTTAACGAGAACAGAGATGAAGTTCAATACAAATTGCAAAAATATTAGAATAAGATGAAGGTCTTGTTTGATAGAAGAGCTAGGGAAAGGGGCTTTAAGGAAGGTGATCTAGTTCTAATATGGGATGCCAGGAGAGAAGAGAAAGAAAAGCATGGAAAATTTGATAATTTATGGTTTGGACCTTTAGCAATTGCTGAAGTGAAGGGTAACAACACTTTTGTGCTGCAAAATCCTAAAGGGCTATATTCCACTTATCTTGTAAATGGAAGGTTTCTCAAACATTACATTAAGTACTGAGAAGTTGAAATAGTTTTCATTGTAAATACTCTGGTTTTCTTTTCCTTTCCAAGATGTCAGTGTGATCTTTCTTATAGCAAAGACTCCATAGCCCGAGGAGAACGCACATGGATCTGCAGGTTCTCTACATTCTACAGGAGAAAGCAGTCCCCAGATGGAGCCAATGTTGTAGCATTTTTTAGTTTTGATTAGATAGAATATTTCAAAAAATGTTAAGTTAGGATATGGACATAACAATGGTGAATAAAATGTTAGTAAAAGAAAATATCTTGATGATGATGTACATATCAAAGAAAATGTTAGGTAGATGCTCTAAAAAATCAAGACAAAAAGAAAATGTTAGGATAGAAAGAAAATAAAACAAATAAACTCTGAAAGTGAGAAAGTCTAAATGCCACTATTCTTTTTCAGCAAAATAATGGTTGTGTGCAGCTTGTCTAAATGCCACAACCCATGACAGTCAAACAGTTTGATCTTGACTGCTTCATGCCTTAAATTTGATGTTATAGTTAGAGAATAAAGATTTGGCCAAACTGTTTAATCTTGGCAGATCAGTAGTTAGGTAGAGAATAATAAGGTGCTCATCAGTTTAATCTGAGCCCTTGGAGGTTATAAGGGTAGATTTAGATAGTTTGTTTTTGTTAAATAAGAAGAAAGGATAAGGGTTTGCTAGCTTAAATGCACTTGTTAAGTGAAGAAAAAATGATAGGATAAGCAAAGGGTAAGTAGAGAAAGGTTGCAGAAGTTTAATGGTTGATTGGACAAAATGAATATTTATCATGTTTCTATGCTCATGAGGCAATTATACAAAGCAAATGAAGGTCTACTTGATCAAGTAATTAACTTCCCATTCATCTGCATTCATTCATATATTTACTAATTTCCCATTCATTCAATCATATTCATTCATTTCCATAAAATCCCTTTTCCAAAGGTCAAAGCCCTTTTTACCTAGGAAAAGTAAAAATTCCATGTAAAATCCCTTTTTACACAAAAACCCATAAAAATATCTTTACCCTTAGTATAAATGCTTATATGAGAAGTTAAATCATTCATTAAAAAGCATTATACTTAGTCGCATTTCCCTTTCCGATCATATTCCATATTAACATTTAACTTAATGTATTAAATCCTTAATAATTTCCCTTTCCCGTATTATTAACTCCTTTTATATAATAGCCCAAAAACCCTTAGTTTTTGCTAAAAATATATTTATTTATACAAATATCGCATCGGCAGGACCGCAACCCTTTAAACATGCATATACCATAGTTTTGTTAATAAAACTATGTATTAACATATTGCATCACATATCGGTGGATTGAAAGCTTCTCCATATAAACAACCCTCCCCACACTGCGAACTCTGATTGTGATATGCGAAGGGAAGCCTCGGACCCGATGCTATATATATCGCATTCTATTCCCATATCGCTTATTCTCCCATCGCAAAGTCCTGCTTATAGCATAACCCTCTATGTATTGCGATCCCCGACTGTGATATGGAAGCCCGGACCCGACGCATATATATATATATCCACCCCTCCATCGCAGTCCCGCTAAAGCAATAAACCCCCGCCAGTTGCGATTTCCGATTGCGATGGGGATACAAACCCGATGCAATGTATATCACAGTTCACCACCATATCGCATCCGACCCTTATCGCATGCCTTTGCGATGGACTTACTCCCACCTAACTCCGATTGCGATATGAGATATTCACTTGGATCTGATACAATTATCCGCCCACATACATATAATTTCAAGTCCGCCCATATGCGTTTTGTGAAGATTTTTTGTGTTGAATCATTTTTTCAATTTAAACAAAGAAATGACCCAAAGTTTTCATTTAACGTTAATCACGTTTCCAATCATCATTAAGCCATTCTCGCCATATTTAATCCCTCTGTATTCTTTCTTTCGCACTATTCACCTTTGCCTGATAATGCAAAAGAAGACTTTTTTTCCCATTAAACACATAAAAGCCATTTTTTGCTCTGTTTGCATGTTTTATACAGTGAAGCCTCCATTATGCCTCTGCAGCCATTAAAGCCATTATTTACCCTCCGATATGCCCTGGACTCCTTCCAATAGCCTTTCAAGCTCAGTAGAGCCATTGAATACCTTTAATCACCTATGTTTTTCTTAATAAGTTGTTGTGTTTTGTAGATAAATACTGTTGTTCCAGGTTTTGTAAACAATAACGTTGTGTAATAGTTTGAAGATAAATATGAAGATTTACTATTGAAAAACACAGTGAAACATGAAATGCGCAGTCAAAATCTACTCAGCAATGTCAAAAGAGAGTTATAGAGTTTAAATAATATCAGTAAAAGTGTTAAATGAAGGAATCAGCCAGCGTGAAGGATACAAATAGTCAATCAGCTTAAAGGGGGGAAATATCATACAAAAGCTAGCATGGCCTGAATAAAGGGGACAGCAAGAAGCAATTCAATAGCTGCCCTTATCTTCTTGCATGAAGATCTTCTCTTTTCCTAGAATAAATCTTAAACAGTTTTAGGATATTTCTTAGTGTTATTATTGTATAAATAACCCTTTTATAGAGTTGTAAATGGGTCGGAGTTGAATATTCATAGTTCATTGCTTGTAAAGTCTTGACTGTTAGTTCTACTTTGAACCTGGAAGTCACCTTTGAAGGAAGCTTTTGTAGACACTTGATGCACTCAGTCTTTCTGGGGCCTTAATACAAAACAAAGGATTCTGAATCTAGTTTTACACAGTTTTGTGTTATCCTGTATGTTTTTCCGGTTTTCAATCATTATGTTTTTATTCATATGCTTATGACTTATAGAGATATCTAGGTAGGAATAATTAGAGTCTCAATTGATTCCTATAAGCTCCTGAAGTGATCATCTATTAAGAGATTGCATTAATGCAACTACCTACGTAGCTAATCCCCTCTAATCTATAAATCATCAGCATCTTATGTAAGCTTAAGTACACTGCC
>APFE030419897.1:99303-143837 GCA_000404065.3 Pinus taeda | reverse complement strand
CACAATTCCCAGAGAGAACTGGCAGTTGGCTACTAGGGTCACTAGCAGCCAAAACTGTGCAATTCCGAGAGGGAACTAGCAGTTGGATGCGAGGGTCACTGGCAGTAGAACATGCACAATTCTTGGAGGGAACTGGTAGTCTGCTGCTAGGAGCTACTGGCAGGGGAAATCGCACTGAGGCTGGAAGGTCGTCTTGCTGATCATCTCTGTGCAATTTATGAGCTAAGCGAACTGCTAGGCAGAAGAAGGCCTACTCATAAAAACTACATAATTTCTAAGATGAGCAGTCGGTCAACTGTCGTGATGACTGACTGGGAAAACTGCGCAATTTTTTGAGGGAGACAGGGACGAGAACTTGGTGTCTGTCTGGTGTGTCTGCACAATTTCCTCAGTCAACTGAGCGAGTAAGGTTAGTGGTCTCTATGCAATTTTTTAAGGGAGTCCGGCCCGAAGTGACTCTCAAGTCTGGTTGTCTGGGTGGCCAGCATGAGAGTTGATCGAATTTCTTGCGGTTAACGTAGCTTGAGAAGACTATCTTGGTGCTTCTGTGTTGTTCTGGTTGACAATTGATCAAGTTGATGGCGGGGTGATGGTCTGGTTGTCAAAGGGGAGTCTGGTCGTTAGAACTTCAGCAAAAATGAATAAGTGTGTGAATGATCAAAAGATGCATAGGTGATCATGCAAACACACACTCACATGACTTGACGATAAAACCATTAAGACACACATGTTCAACATGACTGGCCGATGGTGAAAATGACAAGTGTGACACTCGTGATTGACCATTCATTGATCGAGACGATGCCTGCGTGACAGTGAATGTGACTCTGTGTGTGATTGCGACAAATGCTTTCATGGTGAAAACAAAAAGCACATACGAAGCGAAGACTTTGAGAATAACCAAAACCTAGTCGCGAGCATGACTTAGACAACAACATGCAGAAACTCGAATGAAATGAGCAAAAACGACGAATTCAAGGACTCACATGAGCGCACGGAGTGAACCCGAGTGTGTGCAGTCATCACGTGAAACTCTCAAGGGAGGCTCTGAAATTGGTGTAGGCCAAAATTTTGGAGGGTGGTTGTAGCCGCTATAACATGGTACCATCCTTCTTCTTCACAAACAACATTGGTGCACCCCAAGGTGACACAGTTGGCCTAATGTATCCCTTGTCAAGCATTTCCTTCAATTGCAACTTCATTCCACTAACTCTGGTGTGCTCATCATATATGGTGCCTTTATTGTTGGTGTTTCCCCTGGTACCAACTCAATAGAAAATTCCACTTCCCTGTGAAGCGGAAACTTCGAAATCCCCATTGGAAACACATCTTAAAAATTTTGTGAAATCGGATACCTATTCAATACCTTTGCATCCTCAACATCCTTACCTTTATCACTAGAAATGAGTATTGTGAATAACACACACCCTTTCCTATGACTACACTTTTCGTGCATAGTTTTCACCATCCTAACTGATGTTACCTTCTTCTTACCCTACAAGATTCTTTGTTATCCATTGTCATCCAAGCATTCAATATCTTTGTCATAACTATCCACCTTGGTCCTATGAAGATAAAACTAGTACATACACAACAACATATTCTATGATCCCAATGGAATTACATTCAAATGCATTGATGTAGACATACCATTCAATTCAAATGAACAAGCTCTTACCCATTGATGAACTCTTTTCTTAGTACATGTAACCAACTGTACTAACCAAGACTTTTCATGCACTTCTTTATTCAAACCACACTTATCCACCAGATCAGGATTTTTAACATAACTATAATTAGATCTAGGGTCAATCAAAATAGGAAAATCTTGATCAGAAAGCTTATTGTCCATCTTGATAATAGATGTTTGGTAATTTGCATGCTTATTATCCAGTGCTGCATAAATATGAGGAATACTTTGTCCAACATCCCCCATTGTTGGTGCCTCGTGAGCACTATAGATCTGTGGTCTACCACCCTGATGTTGTGGATAATCTTTCATGCGATGCTCTCTTCCAAGGGTCCAAAACTGCAAGTGCTTCCTACCATCACCCTTGTCCTCCTCCTCAAACTAAAATCCATGTCTTCTATCAAATGCATTGAACTTCTTAGGTGGCGCTACATTCTGTTTTTTAGTTGTGTCCTGAGGTCTTGTTTGCTTCTTGTCCCATTTTCCTTTATTCTTCTCATTACCTCTCAAAACCTACTTAGTCTCAGATCTACACTTTGATTTTTTCATAATAATGCTTTAGTTTCCTCATGGCTTCCTCCAAGTATCTAGGCTCATCAAACTTAATCTAGTCCTTGAATGTTACCAGCAACTCGCTGATGAATGTCTAAATATTTGCTTTCTCCTCCTTGAGGTATGGCACATACCTCAATATCTCCAAGAATTTGCTAGTGTACTTATCAGTCATAGATCTCATCTTTAGCTCATAATATTCTTTTTCCATGTCATCATAATATCTCTCTGATAGATACTCTTCTTGAATAGTCTCTTAAACTCACTCCAAGTCAACTCCTCTTCATGAATACCTTTGAAATTCATTACATCTTCCCACCAAATGTTTGCTTTGCCTTTAAGACTGAATTTTTGCCTTCATGTTCCCTAGTAATCATGCAATATGATGAACTTATTCATCCCAAGCAACCATGCTTCGGCATCCTGCGACTTGTTCATTTCTCCATAAAATGTAGGTGGATTTTCTTTCTTGAACTCATTCGAAAAATATCCCTTGTCACCCCTCCTATAAGGATGATAACGGTGATGACCATGGTACTTGTTTGAACCAAAACTAGAGTAAATCCCATGTCCACTGCGTCGCCTATCAAGTGCATCTATAAATCTTCAATCTCTGATTGTGTCATCTCTATCCAACCTATGCCCACCATGTGACCTGCTACGGTATGCTCCATTAGATTTTTCCTCTTGTCCATGTTTGATCCTAAGTGTTCCCTATCTCTGTAAGTCTGACAAGGTCTAAAGAATAAATGCATTAACCTCTGCTTCCTTCTCTTGTGCTTGAATGATTATTTCATTATTTTCTTTGCAACTTCTTATTTATACCTTCAAACTTCTCATCGTGTCTGCTATGTTAGGAGAGCACCCATTACCATGTTCCTCACCTCATCTATAGAGAGAATCTCATGAACTATAGTTTACCATTTTTCTAGTCATCTTTGTTCTTCTCTTCCTGCAAGGTATATCATGTCAGTTAAACAAAATCATAAACAAACCAATGTACCTCAGTTTAGCTCAGGGAAGGATATCTTGTCTGCAAGATCAGCCAGATTATCAAAACCTATGTATAATTGTAATCATCATAGTACATCATCTCAATCATCATCATAGTTACCATGCATGATGCCACAACTCTAACACCGACTAGGTACCTTACATGCATAACAAACATATGTACAACACACATGCATAAACAATACATATAAACATTGTCATGCATTCATGAGGAACACATCCCAACAACAACAACATCAACTTCTATATGACATCACTATTGAAATAATGGCCACCACCATGCATACCAAATAAGCACATAGACCACAAGAATAAGGACACGTATGAAACATATATGTAAACATGACAACGCATTCATCCAAGGAGAACGAAAACCAGAAATCACCCAAGGAGAACAAAAACATGCTCTAGTACCACTCTATAACACCCTCCTCACACATTTACCGAAGCTAACCGGCCAACCGGGATAAAAATGTGATGAAGAGTTACTGTGAAATGATTGAACACCCCATGTATAGTTAAGGAAGTGGAATCAACAAGACAAGACTAATCTGGCCTTCCTCAGGAGCTACAGAACCTTCACGAGACAACCAACCTTTCCAGGTTCCCAACCCCTAAGACAACTTGATGTTTTGTTGAACTACACCCCCTATCACTACCATTATAAGGAATGCATAAGACTAAGACCCTCTAAATTCTTCCATAATAAGGCATCCATGTGACTGTGGCCTTTTTTAGGCAGTTTTGTGCCCGTGATCCTGAATTCTGAGCCACTTTTTCAGGGCTAGGACTTAGGCCTTTGCCTAGAACTTCATGAAACTTCCAGAAATTATAAATAATAATGAAATAAGGTTACTAATGAAAACACTTGAACAAGGACTCGGCATGACCTCTACTAACCATGACAAGAATTCCATCAAACATATCATGAACATGTAATCTACAAGTCATAACAACATATCTGAACATAGGGATCTCATACTTATCTAAGAATCGTCAAGGAGGACTGATATCTCCTCCCAATAGCTACAATGCTATCTATTAGGTCATTCATTCCTAACATTTCATATACTAGCCAAAACATGTTGAGAGCTTTAAATCACAATTGTCATAAAACATGCTTATAACCAGCAAATAACCATAGCTATATTCATGATGAATCAACCATTAAAGCCATATAATGACAAGCACATTTACTCATAAAATACAAAAGGAAAAGATCTCTTATTAACATATGCAAAAGCTAACCAAATCACTGACTTCCACGTACCACCCGACCATAGGTTGAGCTTAATCAAATCTCTCTTTCAACCAATCACCCCTGTTCCATATTCCAAGCATGAATGTGGGATCTCATGGAATAAACCAAGAAAACCAAACCAAGGCTTCCAGAGGCCAAACCACCTAAACCCTCAACCAGTGATTCCACCTCATTGTCGAACACCACTAACCATCACCAGATCAGTCTCTACCCAAGTTGTCTAGGGCTCCAAAGCGTTTGTTCCAAACAAGGCTTCCAAGACTAGTAACTCAACCCACAATTGTTGTTGAGTTGTAGATCATTTTTCCAACCAAGGCTTCCAAGACTAGTAACTCAACCCATAATTGTTGTTGAGTTGTAGATCATTTGTCCAACCAAGGCTTTCAGGACTAGTAACTCAACCCACCGAGGGCTCTAGAGCGTCTTTCCAACCACGGCTTTCGAGGCAAGTAACTCAAACCAAGCTGTTATAGGGCTTCTAGAGCATTTTTCCAACCAAGGCTCCAAGAACTAATAACTCAACCCACATCCATAAGGAACATGAGAACCAACCAGAAAACAAAAGTACAACCCACAACACCATGGCAAGAAATGGCAAGACTAGGCAAAACTACTAACAATCTAGGAAATCCTCCATGCCAATGACAGATCATGACCATGAAACTACATGCATGTAAAAACTAGGAAGGAAATCATACATGCAACTCGGTACTTGCAAGAAAAACATATTGTATTTCTTGATCCCAATGTCCCCTTGTGCTTTTTTGCTCTTCCTTTGCCTTCTTGCTCCAAATCCCAAGTATGCCACTCCTCCAAGAGTGCTCCAAGAAAACTCTAAGTGTCTAAGGGTATGTGAGAGCGAGAGAGTAAAATGAGAGCTCCAAAACTTAACTGACAAAAGCTATACCAGCAAAAGCTATGAATTGATCCTCAAAATCATTTTTATTAATGAGGCCTCTATTTTCTTCAATTTCCATTATTTTTCCTTCATTTTCCTCCTCACATGCAACTTGTGACCTTTCACCTCCCTTTTCTGCTATTTTCCATTATTTTCATAAATAAATGCCAATTACTGCCACTTTCCTTTCCAAATCCTTTTCTATTGCCTTTTCCAATTTCCATAGTCATTAATTGATCACAAGTGATCCCCATCACTATGTTTTTGCCAACATTCATCTTGGAATACGTGCCCCATGACCTTGGTTATTATTTTTCCTTTATTAACCTTATTACATGGATTTTTGACCAAGGTTGCTACACATTAACCATCTTTTCATACACCTTAGGTGCACCCCCATAAGTTGTGATATTAGTCCATCTATTTTTTGCATGTCATGACTTAACCATATAGCTTCCTTATATATGGATACCCTAGATTAGCACCTCTATTATGTTTTGGTATCCATGTAGTGTTTATTTTATCTTATTCTAGAATCCCTCCTTTTATCTTGTTGTGACTTAGAATTTGAGCCTCATTTACTCATGTTCATCATCTTTTTGCCTTACCTCGAGAGGATTCCACTTTTTTATACCTTGTGATTTTTGTGACGTCTTAGTCTTATTTATGCATGTTGATTAGCCTTGGTCTCATGTCACCATCATCGTCACATTATACTTGACCCATTACTTATCTTCACTTGGAATTCTTACTTTTCCTGGAGGGAGCGCTACAATTAGTGGTCTCACATGCCAACCTCTCTCCCTCCTTATGCTTAGGGCAGTTCCATCATCTCGAAACTATTTTTTACCTTTTATACCACTTGTTCCTCTAGGACAGCCTTCCTTTGTGTCCTTCTCATGCTTCTTAAAAATTGTAAGGCACGAAGTATCCTTTTATCTCTTTTTCAAGCTCGTTAAAATTGAATGAAAAAGGAATTGTTGAGCTTACTTGTCTTCTCAATTCATGCTCATTAAACTATGAAGGAGTCTAAAAAGAGAGAAAGGAAAGGAAGGAGGATTGGTCATACCTCTTAAATAAATAGGTTCTTAGTTAGTGCATCCAACTTGAGGGAATACATCATAAATATATTCACTCCTAGCTCCCAAATGCCAAATACATGCACTCAATCAACCAAGAAGACTACCAAACATATATCTTGCAAGATTTGTGAGCATGATAATAATTGAAAACTAACGAATAACATATGATAACCAAATGAAATCAATATAATGGTATGAGAATTGACTTTCAATACAACAATAAAATGATATAATGATATACCATCCAAATGATATTTATCCTTTCCAACCTACAATCCTGGTTTCCTCCTCTAGCAAACGTAGTCTAAGGGCAATAGTATGACAGATCTCTCAAGTTATTTCCAACCCTCTCTTTTTCCCTTGACGTGATCATTTTATAGAGACCTTTTGCCCTTTCCAGGAGAATGTATCTTGACAACTAGGGGCTTAAGATGTCAAGAAACTTATACAGTAATTCGCCCCTAGCCAACTCATGGAAAAACCCATCAAGTTGGTCTCTTCGAGAATGCAAAATCTAGAAGGCTCTATTGAAATTCCAATGTAAGGTGGAATTTCTTAACATGATAATTCCTTGTAAAGTTATTTAGTGTTATTCTTTTGTTTTTCCTTTCTTATTCATCGATCAATTACCATTAAAAAAAAGAAAATAGAGATCATAATGCACAAAATAAAAGAGACAACGGAAATTGGACTCCAAGCCAAAGCAAAACCCCACAAGGGGAAAACCCAACAACAATCCTTATTTTTATCAATCAAAATGAGATATCCAAGACCAAGACTGGAACTGCCACCAAAATTCAAAGTCCAACCCTACTCCAAGTCACCTCCACATAAAAAGTCAACATAAGTCAAATTGTCACTTTCCTAAACTTTTGCTCCTAAAATTTCATGCCTCCCTGAAATCTCGCTCCTGAAATTTCGGGCCCATAATAAGCTTCTGAAATTCAACCTTCTTACACAAAAATTCCTTCAGTTATGTGAGTTCTTTATTTCCTACTTCTTCTTCCTTTTCTTCATTAGTTAGGTGCAAAAGATATGTATGATGATGATCAATGAATGTCCCTCAAAGAGATCAAATTGTCCTCTATATATATTTGTCCAGGAGGTCAAATGGGTGGCTTTTGGAGGCCCACACCAACTTGTACATTTTGGTGGTCTTTTACTCAATAAAAATTCAAGTCCAATGGGAGTAGACTCAAATACATTTTTCTCTTTGACTAACAATAAATTATTTTGACTCTTTTGACTCTATAAGCATGAAGAACATGCTTTGACCAAACAATAAAATAATAATAATGAATATAATAAATGATAAAAATTACATTTTATTACATTATGAAGATAGAAACTAGTTACATTTTTCAACACTCCCTCTTAAATACAGAGGTATTCACAATGACACAACATGATACTCTCAAGTTGAAATATTCATATAAGAAAGGATCTGAAATGATAAGCAAAGATGGTGATTTTCATCTTCATAGCTAGAAATGTCAAAACAGCAATGCCTTGACTAATAAGCTCTATCTCTCCACTAGATCATAGCACAATGTTGGGAGGCATAAATTTGGACATTGCTGCCTCTCAGGCACATACCCCACTTGGGTGATCACCAGGTATGTCCTCATGAGAATTTTTCCTAATCCATTATCACAATATTTGACGCCAGGAAATATTGGTCCTCGAGACTATTCTTATCTTAGATTAATGCACATTGACTTACGATGGCTAGTCCTAGTCAAAGTACAAATCCTCAAAAAATATTTGTCCCAAATGATTATCCACTCCACCATTCTCTCTATTAGTGCCTTTAATAGGCTTACGAGTGTTTAACTTGGCCATATTACATTATGCATGGATAATACAGTGTCCACCCTCACTCCCTCTCAACTAGGGATGAGATCCTTACTCCCTCTCAACCAGGGAAGGGACATCCACAAGCCTAAGCTTGTCTCAGGAATACTTATCAATGCATCGGCTACATGTTCTTCCATGGAGATTCATTGTAGCTTCTTGGATCTTATCTGTATCAAACTCTCGAATCATAAAGCACTTAAACCTTCATGGTTCTCTGACAATCTTCATGTAGCTTCGAATATGTTGTCACTGCTAAAACACCCTCCAAAATTTTAGCCCATATCCAAATGTCGGAGCCTACTTTGAACTTGCAACATGTCGCTTCTAATAGTAATAGGCATTCCATGTGTACCCTCTAATTTTTCTAGTACCTTTGTGGAGAAATCAAAGAGTCATCTTTTTTACATGGGAAGTGTCGCATATCGCAAAAGCAGAGTTATGGTTCATTTTAAGGGGCAAATTTGGTGTCAATGGGTCATATTTATCATATAGGCATGTATTAGACTCATTCCCAAATTTTCATGTATTGT
Source organism: Pinus taeda (assembly GCA_000404065.3). Classification (NCBI taxonomy): domain Eukaryota; kingdom Viridiplantae; phylum Streptophyta; class Pinopsida; order Pinales; family Pinaceae; genus Pinus; species Pinus taeda. Next base: position 134,953 of record APFE030419897.1, on the reverse strand, counting down.
CGCACTAGTGTCATCATTGTCGTCACAATGTGTATCCTAAGTGTCGAACTTGGAGGAGAGTATTGTTTTGTTGTATCATTAAGGGGACAATGTTGTTTTCAAGCATTGAGCATTCAATGTTGTGTCATCAATTGTTCTAAGTGTGTGATCATGTTCAAGTCCTACCTTCATTTCATATGAACTTCACTGATCCCACACTTAGCCAAATTTGTGAAGATCTTTTGCCCAACCAACTTGATCTCACTCTGCCCTGCTTGAATTTTACATTTCACAATGGCAAGCCTCGAGTATTCACCTTTGCCTCATAGAACTACGCAATGTGTAGTCTCTACCTCCAAGGGTTGTGCAATATGCAGTCATAGTGCTCAATCTTGGCTTCCTAACCTCCACAATTGTGCAATCAAGCCTCCCTGTCAGTCTCCTTTTGCGTATTGCACAATCATAGCCTAGAGTCTACCTCTCAGGCTCCTTGAATTGTGCAACTATGCAATCCCCTAGCCTCTCTCTCTCTTGAACTACGTATTGTGCAATCTCAATGGGAAAGCCTGCCTCGTTGAGCTCCTCAACTACGGAGTCTTCCTGCCTAGGGCTCCAGTGTTGTGCATTGCATAGTCACAAGCCTCAACTACTCACTCCTAGCCTCTGGAACTGTGCACTTCGCAATCCATGAGCCTTCCTCACAATCTATTACCCAATTCCAGCTTAACTAGTGAATTTGATGAAGCATGTTAGAATAGGAGTTTTTCAAACTGACGTCATCTGTCATGAGTGATTTATAGTTGTAGGTACTATATCTTGACATGATAGGATGTTGATTGAGGAGAAGGAGGAGAAGACCATGCTAGAAGAAACTTATGAAGTTGTAAAAATAGGTTGATCACTAAGCAAGAAGATGAAGGGACACTAGATTGCAACACAAGTTCGAATATCAAGATGATAATGAAGACTCCCTATCTTCAAGCCTTATGTATGAGGAAGAGCTATAGCATGTATAATCTCTCAAGAAGACATAAACATAACAGTAGAAAGAATGGCTTAACACTGCCACATGATCATCAAGTCCATGTCATCAAATTCAATTCATGTCTTGTTAAGGTGTCATATGAGTCATTATTTGTTGCATCATTTGTGGATGTAATTATGTAAGAGTCACTTATAAAATATGAAAATTCATATAGAAGTCAAAGGGTCTCATGGAAATTTGAAAAGTTAGATGAAAGCTCAAGAGTCATGAGGGAATTCCAAGAGTCACAAGAGAGGTGGAGGATCACCTCATGTGTTATATATACACCCTCATACCTCGAGCAAAGGACTTTTCACCATGGCTCTCTAACTAGGCATTAGAGAGGAAGATAGTTCTTTGGGAGAGCAAGTCGTACCTTTAACGCTCCACCATTGGAGCTAGTGATGTTCATTGTATCTATGTAACTTGGAAATTTCACTCAATATTTGAAGCTCATTGAGCCAACACACTTTCATGTGTATATCGTGAATATTGTAAGACCATTCTTTGAGTGTTTGCGGTGTATGTATTTGTTATTTTGTACTAAATAAATTGAACTATTTCGGTGAATTTGGTGATTATCTTATTAAATGTGTGTCATATGTTTTATAATGTTCAATATTATTATGTGAATTATTTCGCTAGTTGTTTAAAGATTATTATATATACATTTTATTACATTATGAAGACCGAAACTAGTTACATTTTTCAACACTCCCTCTTAACTACGAAGGTATTCATAATGACACAACATGATACTCTCAAGTTGAAATATTCATATAAAAAAGGATCTAGAATGATAAGAAAAGATGATGATTTACATCAGCATAGCTAACATTGTCAAAATAGAAAGGCCTTGACTAACAAGATCTATCTCTCCACTAGATCATAGCACAATGTTGGAAGGCATAAATTTGGACATTGTCACCTCTCGAGCACATACCCCACTCGAGTGATCCCCAGGTATGTTCTCATAAGAATATTTCCTAATCCATTGTCACAATATTTGACACCAGGAAATATTGGTCCTCGAGACTATTCTTGTCTTGGATTAATGCACATTGACTTACGATGGCTAATCCTAGTCAAAGTACAATTCCTCAAAAAATATTGGTCCCAAATGCTTATCCAATCCACCATTCTCTCTATTAGTGCCTTTAATAGTATTACGAGTGTTTTTCTTGGCCATAGTACATGACACATGGATAATACGGTGTCCACCCTCACTCCCTCTCAACTAGGGATGAGATACTTACTCCATCTCAACCAGGGAGGGGATATCCAAAAGCCTAAGCTTGTCTCAGGAATACTTATCAATGCATCAGCTACATGTTCTTCCATGGAGGTTTGTTGTAGCCTTGGATCTTATCTACTTCAGACTCTCGAATTATAAAGCACTTAAGCCTTCTTGGTTCTCTGACAATCTTCATGTAGCTTTGAATATGTTGTCACTACTACAACACTCTCCAAAATTTTGGCCCATATCCAAATTTTGGAGCCTACTTTGAACTTGTAACATGTCATTTCTACTAGTAATAGACATTCCATGTGTACCCTCTAAATTTTCTAGTCCCTTTGTGGAGAACTCAAAGAATCGTATTTCTGACATGGGAAGTGTCGCATATGTTTCATTTTAAGGGCCAAATTTGGTGTCGATGGGTCCTATTTATCATATGGGCATGTATTAGACTCATTCCCAAATTTCCATGCACTATCGCACTAGTGTCGTCACTATCATCGCAAAGTGTAGCCTAATTTTCAAACTTGGAGGAGACTATTGTTTGTCGTAGCATGAAAGGGACCATGTTGTTTTCGAGCATTGAGTGTTCAATGTTGTGTCATCAATTGTTCTAAGTGTGTGATCATGCTCAAGTCCTACCTTCATTTCATATATGCTTCACTAATCCCACACTTAGCCAAATTTTGGAATAACTTCTTCCAAACCAACTTGATCTGACTTTTCCCTCCTTGAATTTTGCATTATGCAATGGCAAGCCTCAAGCATGTACCTTTTCCTCCTAGAACTGCGCAATGCATAGTCTCGCCTCCAAGGATTGTGCATTGTGCAGTCGCACTGCTCAATCCTGGCTTCCTAACCTCCATGACTACGCAATCAAGCCTCCCCATCAGTCTCCTTTTGCGCATTGCACAATCGCAGCCTACGGTCTACCTCTCGGGCTCCTTAGACTGTGCAATTGTGCAATCCCCTAGCCTCTCTCTCTCTCTTGAACTACGGATTACGTAATATCAATGTGAAATCCTACCTTAGTGAGCTCCTCAACTATGTAGTCTTCCTACCTAGGCCTCCATTGTTACAGATTGTATAGTCACAAGCCTCAACACCTCATTCCTAGCCTCTGGAACTGCACGCTTCGCAATCCCTGAGCCTTCCTCACAGTCCATTATCCAATTCCAACTTAACTAGTGAATTTCATGAAACATGTTAGACTAGGAGTTTTTCAAGCTGATGTCATCTTTCCATGAGAGATTTATAGTTGTAGGTATTATATCTTGACATGACAAGATGATGATTGAGGAGAAGGGCATGCTAGAAGACACTTGTGAAGCTATAAAAGAAGGTTGATCAATGAGCAAGAATATGAAGGGACACTAGATTGCAACACAAGTTTGAAGATCAAGATGATAATGAAGACTCCCTATCTTCAATCCTTATGGATGAGGAAGAGGTATAACATGTATCATCTCTAAATAAGACATAAACATAGGAGTATAAAGAATGGCTTGACACTACCACGTGATCATGAAGTCCATGTCATCAAATTCAAGTCATGTCTTGTCAAGGTGTCATATAAGTCATCATTTGTTGCATCATTTGTGGGTGTAATTATGTAATTTCCAATATTATGAGAAATTTGATGTAAAGTGGAAGTCCAAGGGTCACTTATAGAAAGTGGAAAGTCATATAGAAGTCAGAGGGTCTCATGGAAATTTGAAAAGTTAGATGGAAGCTCAAGAGTCACGAGGGAAGTCCAAGAGTCATAAGGGAGGTGGAGGATCACCTCATTTGTTATATATGCATCCTCATACCTCAAGCAAAGGAATTTTTAGCGTGGCTCTCTAACTAGGCATTAGAGAGAAAGATATTTCTTTTGGAGAGCAAGTGGTAGCTCTAACGCTCCACTATTGGAGCTAGTGATGTTCATTGTACCTATGTATCTTGGAAATTTCGCTCAATATTTGAAGCTCGTTGAGCCAACACACTTTCATGTGTATATTGTAAATATTGTAAGACTATTCTTGGAATTTTTGTGGTGTATGTTGTTGTTATTTTGTACTAAATAAATTGAACTATTTCAGAGACTTTGGTTATTATCTTATTGAATGTGTGTCGTATGTTTTATAACAATCGATATTGTTATTTGAATTATTTCACTAATTGTTTATATATATATATATATATATATTATTATTATATATATATAAATTAGAATATATATATTAATAATATATAATAGCATTATGTTCTATATTTATATGTGTAATAGTGATAGATATGTTAATATATATATTGGTGTGTGTGTGGTGTGTGTGTGTGTGTGAGCTTTCAAAAGAAAAAAAAATGTACTAATTAATATAGAGCAAGCACACACAACACACACACTATTATAATACTGCTATGAGGTGTTGTGTGTTGTGTGTGTGAGTGTGTTGTTGGTTGCAGGTGTTTGCAATGTGTGTGTGCATGTGGTTTGCATGTGTGTGTTTTTTATATTTATATAATAATATAGTTGTGTGTGTGTGTGTGTGTTGTCTCTATATTAGATTACTACTATTATTTTTCTTTTGAAGGCTCACTTTTGACTCCCTGTGGTGAAAAAAGCTTAATACATTCTACAATTAAACATTTCACAAGGCATACTCACTTGTTTATTAAAAAGTACATGTTCATTACTCTCTTGTGCTAACCTGATCCATGTGGATATTGGTGGCCACCCAGCGATTCCACCTAGACCTCCAGTTGGTTTCATATGTTTCCTTGTTTATTTCGGCATTTACTATCTTTAGTAGTTTTTTGGGTCCTGAACTTTCGAGTAGTTTTGACCCCCTAAACAACGTTTTTTTTAGGTTTGTTGTAGAACCCTAACTATAAGCAAGCACCTACTGCAAATCTTGTAGTACTCTGAGAGACCTTTCCAACAAGGTGTCATACATGCCAAACGGAGATAATATGACCAAGTTACGACCCCGGTAAGTTGGCTACCCAACTAACCCTAACGGGGTCCACCAACTCTTTATATTCCATCTCTTGGGGTTAGGGTTTGAGTTGTTTAGGGTTTTCCCTTATTGTTTAATAATAAATAGGCCCTTGAGCCTCATTGCAACACAGTTTAGAGGCATGTAGCCATCACATCTCTTCTCAGAGGTAAGCTACCATCGCCCGAGCTAGTTTATTTCCATTCTGTTTGTAATCATATTTCAGTATTTTGGTATTAATGAAATGAAGTGTTATTTTTTTTACATCTATATATTTATGGTTATATATGTAATTTGTTGCATTCCTGTTTAAATTCAGATCAATGGTATCAGATTCGTCTACGTTTTCTCTATTTTTCTTTGCATGTCCCCAACGAGGTCAGGGTATAAGGAGTTAGGGATCGAACTGGTTGAACCTTTGCAAGAACAGCCTCACAAACCTTGATTGCCTCCCATGGCAAAAGAAAAGAAAGACAATGGGGCAAGAGATCCTTTCAAAATACTTCTTGAGGAAGCCCTCGAGCAAAAAATGAATGTGATGATGGATAACTTTGCCCAGATCCTTTGACGGCTACTCGCAAGTGACGCATCTTCATCCAATATCCACTCTAGAGGTGCCACTCATTTTAAGGTACAAGTTAACTTCGATATTCCCATATTTGAGGGCTAGATAGATGCAGATGCCATAGATAAATGGTTAAATCTATTGGAAGGATATTTTACAGTTCATGACTTTTCCAATCGGTACAAGGATGAGAGGGAATCCCCACTGTTTTCAGTCGCACCCACTTGGGATTCTTTCTGTCATGCCATCAAGGAACAATATTACTCTATCGAGGGCTATGAAGATAAATACATCAAGTGGACCACACTACGGCAGGGGAGGGACCAAGATGTGCTAGAGTTCACAAATGTTTTCCATACTCTTCGTACGAAGTTAGGTATCAAGGATTCTGAGCAAAATTCAGTACTCAACTATCATGGTTGTCAACACAAGTACATCCAGGACAATATGGAGTTCCTAGACATCTCCTCGCTTGGAACGGCGTACCGATACGCTATCAAGATTGAGCAGAAGTTTAAAAACAAGAAGCGAGGCTTTGGATCTGCGAATCTGAAGCAAGGAAAAGGCGCCCCCAAACCACAGAGAAAAGGACAAAGCCAATGCGGGGTGACCGAGGACAATCCATCGAAGCCACAACCAAAGAACAACACCACGAAGACAAAGAAGGACATGGGAAAATGGTATGAGTTCCATAAGAGCTCCACTCACAACATAAGTGAGTGTCGAGTTGAGCAGTCACGAGTGGCCGAGTTGAAGACTTCTGAATCAAATGCATGTTCCAACTCTGATTCAAAACCCGATGAGGGGAATAAAAAAGGAAATCAGAACATTGATGTGGATCCCAATGCCATTGTAGCCACTACCAAGATCCAGAAGAATGAGCCTAAATATCCAGAGGATGGGTAACGCATCTTCCACTTACAGATGTGGATGAAGGGTTCTCCGTTGCAATTCGTTGTCGACAGCAGGAGCCAAAAGAACCTCATTTTAGTAGAGGTCGTGAAGCGGCTAGTCCTCCTGACTACAACACAGGCAGTTGTACACCATCGAGTGGCTTCACCAAGGATGAGATATCTACATCAGCCAATAGTGTCGCCTTCCCTACAACATCAAGCCCTTCAAAGATGAGGTATTGTGTGATGTTGTTCCTCTTCAAGTTTGTGATGTATTATTAGGACAACCATACTTGTGCAAGAAAAACATTGTATATGAATGTAGTAAGATTCATTTCCTAGACCATGAAATTTGTTTTCCTTATGATTCGCCCTCAGGGAAACAAGAAGGTTATGGAAACGGCCTCTAGACATGGCTCCTTCAAATAGTAGCAACAGATGGACAAGGTCGTGGAGGAGTACATAGACATTTTTTCCTCACCTATAGGGGTACCTCTACACTATCACGTCAAGTACTCCATTGATTTGACCACGGGCACGTGCTACCCAATGGACTAATCTATCGACGCTCTATTTTGGAGAACGATGAGATCAAGAGGAAGATTCAGGAGCTATTGTAGAAAGGGCACATCAGGCCAAGATCATCACCCTATGGGAGCCCAATTGTATTTGTATAAAATAAGGACAGGATCTGAAGACTCTATATTGACTATCGGGCATTGAACAAGATCATTGTCTGGAATAGGTACCCAATCCCATGGATTGTTGACCTTGTGAACTAGCTCAAGGGGGCCAAATACTTCAGCAAGATTGACTTAAACTCCAATTATCATCATGTGCTTATCAAACCCTCTGACGTGTGGAAGAATTCTTTCAAACCCAAAGGAGGGCCTTTTCGAATGGTTGTTCATGCCTTCCTGATTGACAACTGCCCCCGCAACCTTCATGAGATTGATGGATGACATCTTGTGACCCTTCACCAATTCATTCATGCTGGTGTATTTAGATGACATGTTGATCTTGAGCCATATTTGGGAAGAGAACCTCCACCATATTCGACAAGTCCTTCAAACCCTGCGACAACACAAGTTGTGTGCCAATTTGGAGAAATGCACTTTTGGCATGACCCAAGTTCAATATCTAGGGTACATCATTGATGAGAAAGGTGTGCATGTTGACCCAGCCAAGACACAAGTCATTCAAGATTGGTCATCCCCAACCGCTCTAACAGAGCTCCGCAACTTTTTGGGTCTTGCCAATTTCTACTACACGTTCATGTTGGGGTTCTCTCATATCACTTGACCTTTAAGTCAAGTCACCAAGGGTGGAGAAAAAACAAAAAAAATTGGTTTGAAACCCAATAGAAGGCATTTTCCAAGTTGAAGAATCACCTCTATTCTACACCAGTGCTCACATTACTAGACTTGCAACAACCATTTGAGATTGAGACATATGCCTCCGATAATGTTATTGGTGCAGTTCTTACTCAATAGGGGCATCCAGTGGCTTACCACATTGAGACATTTTCAGACACGGTCCAAAAGTATCCCACTTATGACAAAGAAATGTATTCCAATGTGAAGTCCTATCGTCATTGGAAGCGTTACATTCTGGGGAAGGAAATGGTCATCCACACAGACCACTGACCCCCTGTAGTTCATACCGACTCAAGGGAAGTTGCAGAACGATCACCACCAGAAATGGTCCACATGCCTACAATAATTCCATTTGAACATTAAGTACAAGAAGGGCAACACTAATAATTTTGCATACTACCTCATCCAACCACCATTCATGGCATTGATCATTGTGCTTAACTCCTATGGGAACGAGACTTCAGGGTGGCCGCATCTTTACAAGAGTGATCCATAATTCAGCAACACATACCAGACACTCCTGGAAGGTAAGAAAGTTCCAAATTTCCACCTGCAAGATGCACTGTTATGCCACCTAGGACACATCTATGTTCCTTCAAGCGAGCGTGCAAAGATGATTTGGGAAGCGCACTACAGTCGGGTCGATGGACATTTCAGAGTATAGAAAATAGTGGAAGTACTGTAGAAGAATTTTTACTGGCCGAAACTTTGTCATGATGTTGGGAAGTACATTAGATCCTCTGCCATTTCCAAACCAACCATTAAAAAGCAAGGCCTATGTACTCCTATTCCTACTCCTAGTTGGCCTTGGGAATCCATATCCATGGATTACATGTCGAGCCTTCCTTCTACTAAGCATGGCAATGACTGTGTTTTCACAATCGTCGACGGATTCTCTAAGATGGCCATCATGGCAGCCTGCAAGAAGAGTATCAAAGCAGAGGTCACTGCTAAGCTCTTCTTTGAGTGAGTGTGGGTACACTTTGTGTAATAGCACTGGTGAACAATTCATTTAATAAAAGTTAATAAAGAAAAAATAAGACCACGGGTAAAGGACACGTATTCCAAGCTGAATGTTGGGCAAATATATCCTAGTGGGAATCACTGGATGTGTGTTTTGGATAAGTAAAATTGGCAAAGGCAAAGGCATTAAAAGGAAAAAAGGCATTTTTGCCGCATTTATTTATGAAAATAAAGCAAAATAAGAGAAAATGAAATTAAAAGGTCACATGTTTCATGTGGGGAGGAAATTGAAGGAAAATCATGGAAAATGAAGAAATTAAATGCATCAATAATAAAAAGGCTTTTGAAGATAAGTTGGCAAGCTTGGTTAGTGTAAGCTCTTATTCAGTGTTAAGCTTGGTCAGTGTAAGCTCTTAGTCAATGTTAAGCTTGGTCAGTTCAAGTTTGGAGCACTCTAGCTTTAGATCAAGGAAGGAAAAGAAAACAAAGGGAAAGGAAGGAAAGAAAGGATCAAGGAAGAAGAGAAGGATCAAGCATCTTCAGCCGGAATACCTGCAGGTAACATATTGCATGTGTGATTTCCTAGCTGGTTTGGACATGCATGGCTTTGCATGTTGGTGTATGGTTCTCTTGCTATCAATGGCATGGCTTTGTCAGGTTGTGACAATGGTTTTCAGCATAGCCTTGCCTTTTTTCGGATGGCATGGTGTTGGGATGTTTATTCAGTTTTGAGCTTTGGTTTGTCGAATGGATTTCAGAATCCGAGGTGGAGGTGGTCTCAAGGTTCATTCCCAAAGGCCTAGGAATCCCTTAACTGGTTTTGGCAGGATAAACAGTAAATATTGAGGGAGGAGTCTCGGTTTAGGATCAAGTGATCTGGGTTTGGATTATTGTAAATCCCAAGAGACTAGTCTCTGTTTAGCGCATAGCAATCTGAGTTTGGATTGTTGTAAAGCTTGAGAGACAAGGAAATGGAAAATTTCTCAAAGATAGTGATGGATTCTAGATGGAATTCCAAGTTTGGTTCGGCTGCGATCGGAGCACCAGTTTTGTTGTGAGCATGGTTTGATGAGGGTGGAGGTGGTTTAACCTCTGGATTCCTTTAGTTGTTTTTGGATAGGTTGTTCTATGATATCCCGCATTCATGCTTGGAATATGGCATGGTGGTGACTCGCTGAAAGAAATATTTGGTTCAACCATGTCTATGGTCAGGTGGCACATGGAAGCCCCGAACCTGGTCGGATTTTCCTATGGTTAATGAAAGCTAAGTCCTCTTACTTTTGCACTTGTTTATATGTGGATTTGATGGTTGTCATATCTCTGGTATTTACATGGTTTAATGTTGGTTATAAGCATGGTTATATGACTGGTTCATGTCATGGATAACTCATGTTTTTACTTGTAAATCAATGGACAATGTAGTTATGACCTAATAGATGGAATGGCAGTTAAATTGATAAGGAAGCAATGCTTCATGGTGAATCTCAGATAAGTATGAAACCCCTATGCTCATATCAGTTATTTACACCTGTAGGTTGCATGTTTATTAAGTGTTTGACAAAATGTTTGTCATGGTTAGGCATGGTTAGGTCAAGCCCTTGATCAATTTTGTGTAAGAGGCTTTGTCTTGGTGTCATTTATTATCTTGGAAAGTATCCTCAAGTTCTAGGCATTGGTTTGGAGACTAGCCCTGAAAAAGTGGCTTAAATCTCGCAGCCTCTGGCACATAACTGGCTGAAAAAGACTGTGATGTCTCCCTTGCAAGCATTGTGGGAGAGACTACAGGGTTCTAGTCACATGTATGCCTTGTCATGGGAGCAACTATGGGTTTAATTCATTGAAATGTTAGGTTAACTTAGGGGTTGGGCACCTAGAGTGGTGGATTAGTTGTTGGGGGTCCTGAAGTACCTGAGGGAGGTCTATAAGGTCTTGTTTTGTCAACTCCATTTCCGTAAGGTTACCTAGGAGGTTAATTTTTGTCACAGTGACCTCTAATCGCATGTTTACTCCGGCTGACTAGTTGCTTGGGTAGATATGGGAGGAGAGTGTTACATTGTGGGATCCCACATTTCATTATCTCAGATTGGGACAGTAGATTCCTAAGTTCTTTTTGGTCAAGTCTCTAGTCGAAGTTGGATACCAAACTTACTAAGTCCACGATGTTCCACCCCCAAACTGATGGCCAAACAGAGGTCGTCAACAAGATGATCGTACACATTTTGTGCATGTACAACTCAAAGCATCCACATGCATAGGATGAAATCCTCTCCTATCACAGCTACAACAGATCTCTCCATAGCTCAATGGGCCATAGCCCCTTTCAGGTAAGGTTGGGATTTTAGCCATTATGTCCCATTGATGTAGCCGTACAATTTACAGCTACTCAGGAAGATTCGACTCATGTCCAGTCTGAAGCTGACAGGGCTAATAGCTTCATTGGGTGCATTCAACACATCTTCCAGCAAGTCCATGATAGATTGGATAGATCCAATGCTAAGTATAAGCAACAACATCATCAACATCGAGTGTCGCACAAGTTCCAAGTGGGTGACAAAGTTTGGTTACAATTGTAGAAGGAGCGTCTCGCTGTACCCCACCGCAAGCTTCACTCATTCTAATGTGGGTCATATACCATAACCAAGATTGTAGGGGACAATGCCTTCAAGCTCAACATCCCATTGTTCCTCGGTCTACACCCAATGTTCAATGTGGACTGCCTTCAGCCATACTTTCCACCATTACTAGACACATCTGACATTACAGAACAACTCACACCAATAGAGCTAAACTCAGACTGCATGGAACAGGCCATACTGATTAGATCATGGACAAAAAAATCAAGAACACTTGTTAGTAGAGTATCCATCTATATCGAGTTGTAAAAGCAGGCTAACTCCTTCACCAAGGCAAGTGGTTCACCAGGGACCAGGTCCAACAAAAATTTCCTCGCCTCATGGCGGCTCTGCACGCAATCGGAACCATTGCTTCCTAGGGATGGAGTACTGATCGACGTGGATATTGGTGGCCACTCACATATTCCACCTAAAACTCCAATCGATTTCATTTGTTTCCTTGTTTATTTCAGCACTTACTATTTTTAGTATTTTTTCAAGTCCTAAACTTCCGAAGTAGTTTTGACCCCCTAAACAACGTTTTTTTGAGTTTCGTTGTAAGTCCATGGTTTATCATTGCTAGAAATTTTGTAGTACTTGGAGAGACCTTTCCAACAAGGTATCATACGCGCCAAACAGAGATAATATGACCAAGTTATGACCCTTGGAATTTGGTTGCCCAACTAACCCTGCCGGGGTCCACAAACTCTTGGTGTTCCATCTCTTGGGGTTAGGGTTTGTTTTTTTAGGGTTTTTCATTGTTGTTCAATAATAAATAGGCCCTTGAGTCTCATTGTAACATAGTTCAGACGCATGTAGCCATCACATCTCTTCTCAGAGATAAGCTAACGTCGCGTGAGCTAGTTTATTTCCATTCTGTTTGTAAGCATATTTCAATATTTTGATATTAATGAAATGAGGTTTTATTTCTACTGCATCTCTGTATTTATGGTTATCTATAATTTCTTGCATTTTTGTTTAATTTTGGATCATAACCATCACATCCAAGGCAAAATATTTAAGAATAATGGCAATCGAGCCTTATTTCTAGAAGGGCTCTTACACCAAACGGTGCAAAGTCTAATTGTGACTTTTCATCCAAGAGAACCCCTTGCATGTTGGTGGGTTTCAGCATTGTTAACATTATGGCACTAGAAGGAGGGGAGCCACCTTTTTATGGTTGAATATTCATCTCATCCTAACCATTCATCTTCCGCACAAGGCAGTAACACATCGAGTTCCATTCAAACTCATACTCCTAAAATAGGAGGGTCCTATGATCCTAGTCTGGAACAAACTTTTGAAGTCACTTGAGATCATATCTGGACAATTCGGCCCATTAATCATTGGTTTGCAAGATCTCTTGGTCTACTTATCATTTCTCACAGTCTTACTCATAACCAAAGAAAGAAAGAAATGACTCGTACTAGTGTATTGGTCTCATCGATGGAAGATTTGGTTTTCACCACTCTTAAGGAGTTAATAGACTCTCACGAAGAGACAGTTTAACAAGAGGAACTTTCACCTATTAAGGAAGGTGTAGAAGGTGACGAGGGAGATTTTCAGTTTTCTGACGAAGAACAACCGAGAGAAGACGAACCACCTGAGTATCACAAAGATTTGGATGGTGAAGTGAAAGACTCTTTTGATTCAGGACGTGTAGAAGAAGGAGAAGGTGAAGAAATGTCTAATCAAGACTTGAATTGGATGGCCCAATGGCCACTCACACTTCCGGATAACCTTCATCGCATTCCCGAACATCTAGAAAAGTTGCTTTCAAAGTTCGATCTAGATGAGAAGACAAACATGGAAAATTACATCGATGAATTCTGCATGCATTTGCAAATGCTTGAGTTACTTTTTGATGATGTTGTTTGTAGACTCTTTTCATACACTCTAGAAGGTAGAGGATCAATGTGGTATCATAGTCTTCCATCCAATTCAATCCATAGTTGGAGGGAGTTTAAGAAGTTATTTCTAGAAAAGTTTGTTGATGACAAAACTCCCACCAAATTGTTGAAAGATCTCGGTAGTCTTAAGATGGGAGACAAGGAGAAAGTAAAATATTTTAATCAGAGATTTACTCATCTTTTGAACAAATTTGCAGCCCCATGATTCCATCACAAAAGATTATTATACAGCTACCTTACCAACTAACATTTTTCTGTTTTTCAAAAGAGTTGCAAAGGCGACTTTGGCCTTAAACTTTGCAGAAGCTATCACTATTGAAAAGGAATTGATAAAATTGAGGCATTGAGGATCTTTATGAATCAAAAGACTCCAAATAAATACGTAATAAAATTCAAGCCTCGTCCACTAAGGCTAAAGAGAAGGATTCTTTCGATGTGGAAAGTTTGACCAAGTATTTGAGGTTGCTCACAATGAAGTATCAAAATTAAAGAGGAGTTCAAGTGAGGCATCCACCACTAGCAGCAAATATTTCAAGCCACCTTTATTTAAAAATAACAAACAACTCTCAACCAGCTAAATTTGCTCAAAGTTCCAACGTAGTTTTAAATGTCTAAAGTTTGGGCATGGACAAATTCTATACTTTCCACCTAGAGAAACATTCAGAAAAGGCATGCCCACAATGCAACCATAAAATTAACATTATGATAACATCTTGTTGACACCTTGTTAGTGAAGGAACAACCTAAGTAGAGTGAAGAAGCAAATGAACCCGACGTAACTGAATAAAGTACGGGTTTTGGACATGCAGTGAACACGTTTATTGTTGCATATAATGTTCATAAGCAAAGTGTTGATGAACCATCAGTGAGTGAAGCTCCTCCCCAACAATCAACTTGTTGTTATAATTTGAGGAGAAAGGGACCTATTTCTGAGCATGAACTTAAGAAGCAATTGTTATGAAGGATTACACTACCTTCCAATGCAGCTCAGAAATCGCACAACAAGTTGGGGAGTGTTTCATCTTCTAAGAACACTTCTACCAATAAAAATAATAATTCCACCACTCATGAAGTTTTGAAAAAAGTCACACCACTTGATCCGTTAGTACAACCCGTTAAGATTGAAAGTAGTGATTAAAACATTGTTGATGACATGAAAAGAGCTCGTGCCAACATTTCAATCTTTGATCTCATGAAGATAACAAGACAACGAGAACTGCTTATCTAAGCACTCTCATCACATTCTTTGGCAGGTAAGGAAGTTTTTGCTTCTCAAGTAATGTTCGGCAATTCTCATGATATCATTGAATCTATGGTTAATGTTGTTAACTTGAATTTTATCACTCTCTACACTCTATTTCATTTAACTTTCAAAATTATAATGTCCATAATTTTTTAGTTGATTTTGGTGCATCCGTGCCATATTTATCTGTTACCAAGAAATTAACGCTAAATGGGATAATACTGATGCACAGATCATATAGCTAGACAAATCATTTGTCCAGGCCATTACTGAAATTAATAATGTTATCATTTGTTTTTCATCAGACCATAGAGTTCACCAGTGCATAAACATTGTGATTGTGGACATTCCCGAAGCCTATGCTTTAGTCATGAGCACATATTGGTTTAGCAAGCTACAAGGGTAATTTTAAACCGACTAGACACATTTATGGCTTCTGTATAAAGGCATAAATAACCAAATTTGATTAGAAAGAAAGCCATATATGAAACATATCGTGACGCCACTTGAGGGACATAATGAGTCGATAATATTTTCAAATATCATTTTCGGAAACTATTTTGTGGAATTTGATCACGGATGTTATCTCAAATGGCCTTCACCCATCCCACCAGATACACAATTGGAACTCCTTCCTCGAAACCATACTGGTTCTAATGACTCTTATATAGTAGATGTAATTAGTGTTAGTGTAGGACATTGCTCTTATATTGCTAATACTTGGACTTTGTATTTTGAGGGTTTGAAAATGCAAGAGGGATCTGGAGTTGGTTGCATTTTAATAGAATTGCGATAGAATAAACATCTGATCTCCTGTCGCTTGGAATTCGAGTGCACCAATAACGCTATCGAATATGAAGCACTCATTTTGGGTTTAAAGAAAGCCATCGACCTCAAAGTTCAAGCACTAAAAACAATAGGTGACTCTGAAATTGTAACGCTACAAGTACGAAATATGATACGTTGTGTCTCACCTAATCTCAAGTATTATGAACAAGAGGTATGGCATTTAGTTTCATATTTCCAAGATTTTAATATTAGTTTTGTTCCTCTAATTCACAATGTCGTTGTTGATACATTAGAAAATGTTGTTGCTAGGTTGTCACCTCTAAGGGGTGGCTTTTCAATTGAGATTATTTATAGGCCATTTATTTCTGATAATATTACTAACTTTCATGTTTTTAGTGACAACTAGCAGATACTAGACTTTATAGTGAATGTTGATGTATTCATGGATGCAATTATCAATGAATATGAGCACAAGAAAACATTGATGGGGCCAGCTCAAGAAAGCAGAGGAAACCCCATTCCTAAGGGTGTGGTATCTCTAGAAAATTTGTACAACCAACAAATCAATTTAAGGGGATACTTAATGCAAAGACTCATAGCTCCACAATTTCGCATGACCAAGTAAATCTCTGTACAAAAGAAGGTCTAAAGTTTGTAAATCTTGGTACTTGTTGTACGCCTCAAGAGAGTTAGGCATTTATCCACATTTTCATATACCATCGAGATATGTTCATGTGGACATATGATGAACAAAAAACTAATATTACATGAATAATCCAACGTGTGATTCCTATCAAAGAAGGGATCAGGTCTTTTCAGCAGAAATTGAGAAAAGTTCATCCTACACTTGAACCCCTCCTTCAGAAAAACTTAAGAAAATTGTTGGATGCTTGGATCATATTCAAGGTTCATCATTCAACAAGGGTCTCTAATCTAGTGCTCGTGAGAAAGAATTCCAGGGAGATATGCCTGTGCATTGATTTTTTCAATCTGAATCGTGCCTCAGACAAAGATAATTACCCTGTGTCGTCAATGGAACATATCTTGCAAACAATATCGAGGTCGGAAATGTTCTTGTTGTTGGACGATTTCTCTGGTTACAACCACGTTCTAGTGGCAGACCTTGACATAAATAAAACTACTTTTAGAATAGAGTGGGGTACGTTCACCTTCAAAAGAATGCCTTTTGGACTTGTTAACACAAGAACTACTTTCTAACATGATATGGACATTTCATTTCATGGATTGGTTGGACAAAGCATTGTGGTTTACTTGGATGATGTGATAGTATTTTCAAATAAGAGATCTGATCACTTGCATCATCTAAGGAAAAATTTTGAACGATGTCGCAAATACGAGATATCATTGAATCCTAAGAAATTATTTTCATAGTGTCTAAGGAAAATCTCTTAGGTCATATTATTGCGAAGAGTAGGATAAAAGTGGACCTAGAATTGGTCAAAACTATCGCTCAAATACCTTAACTGATGAGTAAGAAAGCAATGTAGTCCTTCTTTGGGAAAATCAATTTCCTATGTAAGTTCATCTCAGATTACGCATAGATAGTAAAGTCATTACAAGAGATGATAAAGAAGGAAGAAATCTACAAATGGGATAAAAGGGAAAAGAATGGATTCTCCCATATCAAGCAAAAGATCTCAAAAGCTCCAACATTGTACAATCCAAATTTCGGCAAATATTTCTTGTTGTATACCTTCACTTTTGTCACTTCTCTTTCGGCCATTCTCATGCAAAAGGATGATCAATGGAATGAGTGGGCTATATCATTCATGAGTGTCCGCTTGCAAGGACCTGAGTCAAAATATCGACAAACAATCTTATGTAGTATACAAGGCGGTGAAACACTTTAGGCCTTATATTTTGAAAAATCTTGTTATCATCTTTATGCCTCACCCAACGGTTAGATCATTCTTTGTTCAAAAATATATGGGTGAAAGAAGGGTGAAATGGATGATCGGCTTACAAGAGTACGATATTGAGTTCAAGCCAATTCACATGATAAAAGGCCATGCTCTATGATAGCTTGGAGCAGAAGCAGCTAATATACCAGATAATGATTCTTTTGGATGGGAGCAGGAAATTGAGATGTACAATATTGAACAGGCTAGCCCCACTGGCATAGCCACCTCTTGGTACGCAGATGTGCAATAGTATCTTGAGCATGATACCTTTTCCTCACACATTTTGGCATAGAAAAAGAGGTTTGTTCGACTAAAATCTCTATCATACCAATTGGTACATGGAGTGCTTTTTAGGAAGCACCATAATGGAGTTTTTCTCAGATGTCTGGAAGCACCTGCTTCAAAAAAGGTATTGTGTGATATTCACAATGGACCATCTGGCGGACATTTTGCAGGTGATACTATTGCCCATAAAGTTATGTGGGCTCTTTACTATTGACCCAAACTTTTCAAGGATGCTCTTGTTTATACCCACAAGTGTTCGGTTTGTCATAAATGTGTTGGTTGCAATAGAAAATCAGTTGCCCCATTGCATCCCATCATTGTAGAAGAACCTTTCCAACAATGGGGATTGGAAATTATCAGTGAAATCTTTCCTCACTCATCGAAGCAACACCGATATATTCTCACTACTACATAATACTTTACATGTTGAAGAGAAGCATTTCCTCTCAAACAAGTGAATGATCAAGAAGTCATCAATTTTCTTAAGCGGAATATCATCATCAGCTTCGGCATTCCTACATCACTTGTTTTCGATAATGAAACTTATTTCTCATCACTAAAACTTTATTATTTTGAATTTAGAAAATGGAATTGTGTCAAAACATTCATCTAATTATTATCCATAGGGTAAATGTCTTGCTAAGTGAATTAATAAGAATCTCATCTACATTATCAAGAAAATTGTTTACTCTAAAAAGACAAATTGGCATAATGCTTTCGTGAATGCTCTATGGGTTGATTATGTTTCACCTAAATCTTCTCTGAAAACCTCTCCTTACTTTCTAGTGTATGGAAAAGAAGCCATCCTACCTTCTAATATATACCTCCTAGACCTTTAACTTTCTCAAGAGTCTCGGGGGAAACTTTGTCTTATGGTTCAGAGTAGGATAGACACCCTCTTGAAATTACAAGAAGAAATGAGGAAGGAAAAAGAAAAACATTCCATTTATCAAAATCATATTAAGTGATGGTTTGATAGGAAGTCTGCGAGGAATAATGAATTAAGCATGGGAGATTTAGTATTAAAGTGGGATAAATCCCACGAAGAGAAAGGGAAACAAGCTAAATTCCAATCCTAGTGGATCAAATTTTTTGTTCTTCATGACAAGCTTGGCCACCATACATATCATCTACAATCTTTGGATGGGAATATGGATTCTTCTTGTTAATGGTCAAGATCTCAAACAATATTTTCAATAGCAGTCTAGGGTTGTGACAGATCCGTTAATGAAAAGGGTATTATAGACTTTATTTGAAGTTCGCTTATGTTACTTAGTGTAATGGATCAAAAAGATTGCAAATAACATAAACACATAAGCAAATTGAAACGTAATCAAACATATCAACACAATGACAATTTGATAATGGAGTTCGCCAGACTTCTTGGCTACCTCTCTGGGTCCTTAGCTTCCAGTGTGACCGTTTTATTAGTTTTCAAAATGCTTTTACAAACATGAGCTCAAAAACAGAGACTCAAATGAGAAAAAGGATCTCACTTTTTCGTTCAACTTGAAATTTTGAGTTAAACAAGTATAAACTTGCCCATATTTTGCCACTGTGACCTCCAAACCCCCTAGAGAAATCCAAAATCACCTCTGCCCTCTGCAAAACCACTTATGTTTGCACAATACCGCCTCGATCTGCACACTGGTGGTTTGACTATTTCAGCACCTCCATAAACTTTAAACAACATTTTGGTGGCTTAGTTTACCAAGCTCCGCCCTTGGCATAGTGGTAAGCCCGAATGTGTGAAGGTGTTGGAATATAAATTTTTGGTGGGTTGAAGATTTGAAACCTCCGCCCAACCTTCTGTCATCGGTTATGTTGATATGATATATATTATGTATTCGTGGTGATATGGACTATATAATAACTAATATATCCAAAGGTCCAGTGGTCGTGGGGTTGACCCCAAGCGTCCAGCCTTTTTCCGGCCACCTTCCCGCAATCAATAAATACAAAGTCATCAACTCTGATGACAAGAACCACAGTAGCTCATCCGGTGAGCTAACTCTAGCGAAAACTTACCCATTTCGGGAGGTCAGGGGATCGATCCTCCTGAATCCCCAAAATTTTGGAAATAAGGCTACATTGGACAAAATCCAGGTTTCCACGTGTCAGTCCCGGTTGGCCCATATTAACCAATCATAGTGGGACACATCATCAACCTGCTGACATCATCCTGGACAAGTGGTGTATTCCTGGGACGACGCATGTCCTGCTAACATCATCCTATTGACCAGGTTGACTGCTGACCTATTGACTTTGACTCTTTTTTTTACTTTTGCCGTAATTTTCCCAAAAACTTTGACTGGCTTTAACTTCTTCATCCAGACTCAGATTTATGCACCATTGGAATCGTATCAACGAGAACTTTGACTTGATCCTACTTTCAACTGCATTTGAAGATTTTGATCTAGAGGAAAAATTGGATCCATTTTGGATCACTCCTCCCCACTGGAAGCTTTTGGACCACCAAAAGTAAGTCAGGATAAAGTTCCTTCACTTTTCCAATCTCAATCCATCGTTCTTTACTCGGATTTTTACCTTTGAGTCCAACTCGAAGATACTCAACATTTCCCTGTCGTGATGTCCTTATCCTTCTCTCAAGAACTGTATCTTCGTGTATCTCATTGAGATATTTGGGAAAACTATCTTCAATGGAAGGTAGTTGACCTTGCTCTTTGAGATCTTCAATCAATAAAGGCTCATACAATCGCAAGTTTTCAACATTTATGATGGAATAGATCTGCATATAAACTGGTAGATCTAGGTGGAAGGAATTTTCACCAATTTTGTCAAGTATTTTGAAAGGACCATATCTAATTGGTTTCAACTTCTTACCTTCCTCGCGCAGTATTTCTTTGCTGATGTACAACCAGACTTGATCACCAATTTGAAAATTATGCTCATGTCGATGCTTGTCATGCCACGCCTTATACTTTTCTTAGCTTCTTTCCCGTTGTTCTTGTACTTCCTGGTGAATTTCCTTGATTTGTTCAATGAACTTGGTTGCTTTGTCCACATCACTATGTCCATTGACGGCTATATCTTTACCAAAGACAAAATCCAAGGGAGACCTTGGTATGAAACCAAAACAAGTCTCAAAAGGATATCTCTTAGTAGAAGAATGTTTTGCATGGTTGTAAGCATGCTACACATAACAAAAATGCTCATCCCAAAGTTTGGGATGCTTGCTGCAATATCCTCGAAACAACTGTATCATTGTCATGTTCACCACTTCTATCTGACCATCCGTTTGTGGATGAAATGTCGTGCTCTTCTTTAACTTTGTGTCCATTAACTCCCATAACACATATTTCATTGAATTTTGAATTAAATGGTAGATATAGAATTTCATAATAACCAAAAAACTCAAATTTAGTGATATCCTTATAATAAAAAAATTCCAAAATTAATGAAATATGTTCCATAGACTTGACCAAAATTTCCCGACAAATCGAGAATCTCGAATGGATACAATTGAAGTGAGTAACCCAAAATGAACCCATACATTTTAAAAGAATAACTTTGTATTTTGTTCAATTGTGACCTATTTATTACATGGTGTCAAAATACACATCTTACTGAACCTATCCAAAACTACATACAAATAATCATGACCCTTTCTAGACTTTGGCAATCCCCCAACAAAATCCAGGGAAACACTTTCCCAAGGACGAGAAGGAATTGGAAGTGGGGTACACAAGCTTAATTTTCTATTACTTGGCTTGCTTGTAGCACACATAGTACATCCTTTAATATATCTAGAAACTATCTCATTCATTCATGGCCAATAGCAGAATCTTTGTAATTGTGCCATTGTTTTACTTACACCAAAATGACCTGATATGAGAGAAGTATGTGCTTCTCGAATTATATTAACTCTTTCAGTTTGTGGGATGCATAACTTTCACAAATGATATAAGAGTTTGTCTTTTATGAAATAATCCAATTCTTCTACTTGCTTGCCATGACTTAAAGTTTCATATACATCCTTAAAATCTGTGACTTGAGCATATTGTTCAATGTAACTTTCATGAATTACCAAATTATGCTTAAGTATTGTGGATGCATTTATAATTGGTCTTGATAACATGTCTGCAACCTTATTATGTATGCCCTTCTTATATCTGATAACAAGATGAAATTGATGTAGGAAACCCATCCATCAATAGTGTCTTGATTGTTGCAATTTATTTTGTGAGTGTAAATATTGAAGTGGTTGATGATCTATGTGTATGATTATTTCTTTACCTATTATGTAATGTTTGCACTTTTTAACACTATGAACTAATGCATACAATTCTTTATCATATGTAGGAAAGTTAACTACTACTGATGTGAATGTCTCATAATGAAAGCATATAGGCTTTTTGTGTTGCATCAACACTGCCCCCATGGCATATTCACTTACATCTGTCTCGATCTCAAATGGATGTTGAAGATCTGATAGTGCTAGTATTGACACTATACTGATCCTTTCTTTCAATGTGTCGAAGGCTTTCTACTGTTTGCCTCCCCTCTGAAACACCTATTTCACACTTGTCAAAGCATGTAAAGGAGCTGCAATCAAAGAAAAGTTAGCAATAAACTTTCTCCAATATTTTGTTTCCCCTAAGAAACTTCTAACTTCTGTAGCATTATTGGGCTTAGGCCAATTTACAATGACTTCGACCGTAGAAGGATCTATCTTCAATACACCACCCCCTACAATATAACCCAAATAATTCAAAGATGTTCTGCCAAATTCACATTTTGACAGTTTTACATAGAGATTTTCTCTTTTCAAAACATCTAAAACCTGCTTTACATGCTTTACATGTTCATCCCAAGTTTTACTGAAAACAAGAATATCATCTAAATAGACTATTACAAAATAATCAATGAATGGTCTAAATACATCATTCGTGACTTGCATGAATGTAGCTGGAGCGTTAGTTAAGCCAAAAGGCATAACCATCCATTCATAGAGTCCTTGCTTTGTTTTGAAAGTAGTCTTCCATACATCCTATTCTGCAACCCTGATCTGATGAGCTACTTCGCAAGTCCAATTAAGAGAAGTAAACTACATCTTCTAACTGATCTAACAAATCATCAATACGAGGAAGAGGATAACGATTCTTTATTGTGATTTTATTTAATGCTCTAAAATAAATGCACATTCTCCACGAACCGTCTTTCTTTCGCACTAACACAATAGGTGATCTACACGATGATGTGCTTGGTCGAATAAACCCTTGAACGAGCAACTCTTGTACCTGCTTCTTTATATATGCATTCTCTAGAGCTGATAACCTGTACATTCCAATGTTAGGTAGTGGAGCATCTTGCTGCAAATAAATCTCATGTTCTATCTCTTGCTTGGGTGGAAGCCCTTTAGGCTCTTGAAACAAAATATCATAATCAAAAGCAACTTTAACTAGATCTGCTTTCTGTTTAGGATTACAACCTTGGAAAGCATCAGATTTATCAATATCCTTTGCTTTTACAATCATAAATAAAAAAAATTTACTTGAATTTACAATTCTTTTCATCCATCCTGAATTTATGAGAGAGAAGTTATCTTTGAGTTTATGAGCCCTTACAATATATTCAATTCCATCCTTAGTGAGTTGATACTTATTTTTAGTTCGATAGAAGATAGAATTTCTATCATACAAGTATGGACTTCCTAATACATTTCCACATATGTCCAATGGGACTATGTCTAACTCAACCTCATCTACAAACTTTGACCCAATAGCAAAACGAAGTTTACAATGTTTCATAACTTGTAGCTTAGTTTTACCACACACCCAACCTAATGGATATGGATTTTTATGAGGTGTTGTTTCTAGACCCAACTTCTTTATAATTGCTTCAGAAATCAAGTTAACTTGTGAACCACTATCAAATAAAGTATCAATTTTGGTATGCTTGGAAATGACTCTAATGTGAAATAGCTCATTTCTTTTCCTCTCATCATTATCATTATCAATAGAATGCGAAGAAGTACTTGTAGATGCTTTAGAATCTTTACCTTTTATACATGTAGTTGTAACCGTTGTCTTGTCACCTGAATCTGATCCCAAGTCCTTTTGAATAGCAACAACATTCTTCCTCTCCTCACTCCCAAACTTCTTAGGCTTCAATTCCGAATGCAATGACCAGCAGTGTGCCTCATCATGGCCTTCCTTCTTACAATGATTGCATGAAGGTTTATCTGTCTTCACAGTGTTCGTTTTCTTCTCTTTCCATTTAAGTTTCTTCTTGTCTTTATTCTTGCTTTCAATAGGTTTGGATGATTTCCCAACATCATGGGTTACATTTTTGCCTCTAGCTTCTAGATGAGTTGCTTGGACCGATACATCATCTAAGGTAGTTGGATTAAACATAAGTATGCCTCAAATAACTATGAAGACCGCCTATGCCTAATGTTAAAGCTCTCTTACGGAATTCTTGAGTATAGCTTTGAACACTTTGACCTTTTAATTAACATAGTGTTTTCAGACTCATCATTGCTTGTTGCATATAAGACAAAGTATAAAATTTCTTTTTAATAGCAGAAACAAATTCATTCCAAGTTGAAATGATTTTATCATGCTTTTTGAGATCTGATTGTGTCTTGCCTTCCCACCATACAAGTGTGGTTCCTCCAAGTCAAAAGTTAGCAAGCTAGATCTTCTTTCGTTCTGAAACAAATTTCTACACCCTGCAATACACTTCAATTTGTCTTATCCAATTATCAAGCTTTTCAGCGTTAATTTCTCCATCATAAATTGGCAAATCAAAGTTTACATCTAATTTGATCAAACAGGATTTCTTCTTTTTCTTCTTAGAAGGACTAGATTTATGAGAGGAAGATGATGATGACGACGATGATGGTGATGACGGAGGAGATGGTCGAGGAAGCATTTCTCCCTTTCCCTTATATTCTTGGTCTTTAGGTGATGAAGTGCCTTCATCTTTGTTCTTCTTAAACTCACGACACATCTCTTCCACCATTGCATGTATCGTCATGAAATTATCCAGGAATTGAGATTGTGACCCAAGTGGGGTTTCATCCGTCATCCTTCTTTGTGAAAAGACCCTTCCAATCTCTGGATTCGCCTCAACAATTTCACCTTCACCTCATTCGAGCCTTAAACTAGTAAACATTCAAATCTTCACACAATCTTGTCAGACCTTAAAAACCTTGTTGCTCTGATGCCACTTGATCTGTTAATGAAAAAGGTATTATAGACTTTATGTGAAGTTCGCTTATATTACTTAGTGCAATGGATCAAAAATATTGCAAATAACATAAACACATAAGCAAATTGAAACATAATCAAACATATCAGCGCAATGACAATTTGATAACGGAGTTCACTAGACTTCCTGGCTACCTCTCCGATTCCTTAGCTTCCAGTGTGACCACTTTATTAGTCTTAAAAATGCTTTTACATACATGAGCTCAAAAACAGAGACTCAAATGAGAAAAAGGATCTCACCATTGCATTCAGCTCGAAATTTCAAGTCAAACGAGTATAAACTTGCCCATATTTGGCCACTGTGACCTCTAGATCCCCTGGAGAAATCCAAAACCGCCTCTGCCCTCTGCAAAACAACTTATGTCTGCACAATACCACCTCGATCTACGCGTTGGTGGTTTGACTGGTTCGGCACCTGCATAAACTTTAAACAACGTTTTTGTGGCTTGGTTTACCAAGCTCTGCCCTTGGCATAACGGTTAGCCCGAATGTGTGAAGGCATTGCAATATAAAGTTTTGGTGGGTCGGAGGTTCGAAACCTCCACCCAACCTTCCATCATTGGTTATGTTGATACAATATATATTATGTATTCGATAGTGATATGGACTATATAATAACTAATATATCTAAAGGTCTGGCGGTCATGGGGTTGACCCCGACCGTCTGGCCTTTTTCCGGCCACCTTTCCGCAATCAATAAATACAAAGTCATCAACTCTGGTAACAAGAACCATAGTAGCTCATCCGGTGAGCTAACTCTAATGAAAACTTACCCATTCCGGGAGGTCAGGGGTTCGATCCTCCCTGATCCCCAAAATTTTGGAAATAAGGCTACATTGGACAAAATCTGGGCTGCCACGTGTCAGTCCCAAATTGGCCCATATTAACCAATCATAATACGACATGTCATCAACCTGCTGACATCATCCTGGACAACTGGTGTATTTCTGGGATGACACATGTCCTGCTGACATCATCTTGTTGACCTGGTTGACTGTTGACTTTGAATTTTTTTTACTTTTGCCCTAATTTTCCCAAAAACTTCGACTGGCTTTAACTTCTTCATCTAGACTCAGATTTACGTGTCGTTTGCACCGTTGGAATTTTATCGACGAGCACTTCGACCTAATCCTACTTTCTACTGAATTTGAAGACTTTGATCTGGAGGCAAAACTGGATCCATTTTGGGTCAGTGACTCTACCCTTTGTACATATTTCTTTCATTATCTATAGTTTGTGTTTGTTTCATCATAACGAGTCTTTTCAGTTGTTTTGTGTTTTTGTGTCAATAAAGCCTTGTGTGAAATTGTTTAGTTTGGTTCCAATGTATGTGGTGAAATGGAAAAGGTGCTTGTGACACTGCCACATTTGGCTAACCCTCGGTCCTTCTTCCTTTTCTTGGTTCATACCTTTTGGTCGATGATGTTTCGATGGAAAATATGATCCATTCATAAGGAAAGCTTTGTGTAGAACCATGATACCCGTATATATTCTAGGAACCTCATTTTTCAGCTTGGTTCATTATGATTTGGTGTTCTGCATGTTGATCCAATTGAGTAGAGAAGGGCAAGGGGAAAATCTATAATGAGCATATTAATATTAAAGGTATATCTATATCCTTCTCTGAAGGAGCAACCTCTTTTTCTCTTAATAAGTTAGGATCCCTCCTCCACCCCATGAAATAATAAGTTTTGAAGCACAATCCTATAAATAAAGTAAATAAAGGGTGAAAGAAAAGAAAGGCTTCCTGCACCTAAATGTGAAGCAAGCAACTTTGTTGGGGTACCGTTCATGCTCGCTAGTAGCAAAGAAATTCTTGTCTTCCTGTAGTGACTCCACCAGGGTATTGTCCAAGCCTTCTTGCAACGAAGCAACACCAAAGATGAACACTAAAAATTTGAATATCTTAAATCTTGCAAATATATCACCCTTCTCCCGAATAGAAACAATTGCGATATAGCTAGATTTATGAATGTGTTTAACTGAGAGAGGAATGAAGGGAACTAAATCTATAACCGGTTTGATTGGGAAAGCTAGAGTAATCTATACAATGAATCAATACTTCCTGAGAAGTTAGTCCCTGCACAAAATTTGGACCAAGGCAGAGAAGTTAGATTTCTTCCAGTGTGGCACCAAGTGTTGTCATTGCTACAACAACCTCCAAAATTTTGGCCCATATCTAAAATTTGGAGCCTACTTTGAACTTGCAACCTATCGTTTCTAGTAGTAATAGGAATTCCATGTGTACCCTCTAATTTTTCTAGTCCCTTTGTGGAGAGAACTCAAGTGTAGTCTTTTGACATGGTGTTTTATGGCAAATTCTCTTCTACGGACATAAATGAATCCCCTAAATCTAGTGGTTGACCTAAAAACAACAGAAACCAAAAAGGACAATGTTTTCCTTAGAGAAATTAATAAATGAAGGAAAGTCCTACCTGAAGTCCAATGCTAGTATTCCTCTTCTCTTGGCTTGTAGAATTTAGGTCCAACTCCCATTACTATAAATGGAACCTACAAGACAATCACAAAAAACAAGAGAACTATAAAACATCCATAACATAAACTAATATCTTTATTCAATGAGTCAAATAGGCATTGAAATACATATGAATCAAATAGACACAAAGCATAGGAAAACAAAGCTTCTTGTATTAATGAAATGTAGGAAAATATTACAACCCTTTTTACAGTTCTTTACAATATAGAATCTCCCATCAAACTTGTCCTTCCTTAGACACAAGGAAAGCCTTCAATCATAACTCAAGGATGGTAATGGATCCTTAGGTAATAGCAGCAACATCATTCCATAGCTAAGACTCTCCAAAAGCAAACCCAAAATCTATGGGAGGGAGTGAATTTATAGGGTAAAAGTGGTAGTTTAGGGTTTACCAATCTTGTCTTGAGATCCACATATGTGGGAGGATAAGAGATAATACCTCCAAGATAGGATAGGATAGGAATTTGAGAGCTCAATCAATAGTAAATGGTTAAAACCACCTGAGAATCTTCTGGAAGAAGAATTTTCATAAATATGTTTTATTTTCCCTAAATTCTAGAACAATCGCACCTAAAAAGTAGAGCAACATACACTAGTCAATGCAACTGCTCAGTCATGAAACATGCGACCATCGCAGGTGGACCAAAGGGCACAGTACACTAGGGCAAAAAATGAGTTGTTGAGATGATAAACCCAAATTTCTTGGACTTTTTGGAGAACCAATGCTCTAGGATTTGCAAATGGATAATGACAAAGTGTTAAGGATGTTGATTGATCCAGTTTCGGGGCCATTTGAATGAATGTGATAAAATAACATGTAACATATTTACCCCTAAAGTACAAAGTCAAAAGCAATGTTTGACGAAGGAATTGCTTTTCCTTGTGACAAGTTTGGATCAAGCAATGGTTGGTTGAGGTCATATGTTACAATACATAATCATCATGATATTATTATTGAGGTAGGCATACCCATACTCATCTTATAAACCAATATACATGTATAATGATCAAAAGAATCTTGTCCACTAATGATAGAGTGTGGACCCATACTTGGATGATTGTTTCAATGATCATGGCCATCATACTTTGTGATATGGAATGAATCCTGAAATCACAGCCCACATAGATGAAACTAGATCCACGGTCTTCTACCTCGTTCACTCGATAGTATGAGTCTAACCATGTGAATAAATGAATTCAATTCGAACATGGTAAACACCATCGAATTTTGTAAACCGTTAACAAATGCAAGAGAAACCATTGATAATGATAATGGTTTTCAAGGTACTACAGAACAATCTGTGGTGTGAATGAATGATTTGAAGTAGAACACCTCGCTAAATCTCTCATTTGAAGGCAAATTATGAGAATTTGTAACTGAAAGCAAGGAAACTTTCCACTGAGGTATGCAAGTTCCAACGCACTGAAGGGAGTTTCTAAGTCAATTTCCTGGATAATGTGTTGATGTCGACAGGAAGTGATCCATTGTATGAGGGTCGTGATGTATCCCCCATCAACGACACAAAATGAGTATCAAGATTTTGAGATAGAATATAATAGTGCAGAGCTGGTTCAGGAGCGATAGACATGAAATAAGGCTTAAAGGTATTTTAGTGGATGTCAAATAAGGGTGGACTTTCTCTTGAACATATCGACGACACTGAATGGAATTGGAAACATTGACTCAAAGACTCGTGATAAAGGTGTGATCAATAGTGAGGTGAGCATATTCCTCAACCCAAAGCAGTCACAAAGATGGAGTGAAAGAGTATCATGTTCAAGAGTGACTCGCTGCCATTAATAGGTAAAGATGCCATATTTTCCCAATTTCTTAATTTCCCAACCATTTATAGCCAATACCTCTTTATTTTTGACAAGCTTGAGGAGGATAACATATGCTTGATCTATAAGTTCATCCTTCGGTTGAATCCTTTTGAGTATTTTTAACAAACCTTAAGAAGGAGTGGTTCGGTCCCATCATGCTTAACGAGTCCACTGTTGTTTGATGATTTTACGAGTCCAACGAAGGCATAGCTTGATTTCTTTTTCATGTTTAGAGAGTTTGAAAACGAGGCAAAAAAACAAAACTCCAAAGGTTCCTTTTCATAAATTTAGTCTCTTGAGTCCGAAAAGACATAAAACAATAGTCAAGAGAACCTTTTAGTCATGTTCAACTAAAGTATTCCTTTTTCATAAATAGTCTATCCCAGTCTAGAAAAGGGTTAAACTTATATTGGGAAAACGTCTTTTCATTTATTTTAACGAGTTTGAAAAGACAAGTGCTCCACAATCTTTTCATATTTAGAGAGTCCGAAAGTGCTGAAAGAGGACTCCAGGGGGTTCCTTTTTCATAAGCCTACAAATCCGGAAAAGGTGATAAAAATTTGCTCTTTCATCAAAATTACCTATATTCAACTCAAAATTTGCATTACATCATTCAATTAACTATTAACATGCTCATAAAACCACAAAAGGATAAAAAATATATGACATATGGTAAAAATTAGGTAAAAATATTAAAAATATATTAAAATAATAATTATTTGACCATAAATAGTGAAAAGTAAAAAATAAAAAATAAAAAAATTTACCATTTTCATTTTACCTCTTGTGAGTGAGCTTTGCATGTTGTTTACCCTCAAACTTCAGCAGGTGATTACAGCCAATCTGGTGGACCACTTCCAGCATTGTTAGTTCCAGGTAGAAGATCTATCCTTTTTCTCCTTTTCATGGTTTTGATTTTTCATTTGATGCAAATTTTTTAGATTTCTCAGTATTTTAGTGCCTAAATTTTCACCCTAGGCCCATCACACCCTCTCCACATTGAAAGGTGTGTTGGGTCAGCTTGAATTACACTAGGAAGAGAGGACCAGTGCACCTTCCAAGAAGGCAAAGTGTGTTGATCGCTTAGTCCACTAAATGGCAGGTGCAATGGACACAATTTGAAAAAAAAAAAGATTTAAGATTTTAAGCTAGATTTCTCTCAATTTTTTGCACCAGACTTATCCTAAATGTTTTTCTTCTGATTTTACAGTTATTCACCGAAGCAAAAAATGGCTTTGATCTTGAGAGAAATAGAACACGAGTCTCAAGACTCGGATGCTACAAATGACCTAGCAATAATACAAGCCTTAAGGAATTGTGGGCTTCTTAAGTTTTTATGTATTCCAGACATGAGAGCTAAGCTTGACTTATTGGAATATTTGGTTAGGGCATGGGATATTCAGGGACACTTTTCAGGATCGGGGCACATATTGTCACAATAGGGGTGGATGATATCTATTTCTTGACAGGTTTATCCCGAAGAGGAGCTCCTATCTCACTATCTGGCATGAAAAGAGGTGGTGAGATTGTGAAGGACCACATAGTTGCCATTGTAGGCCTAGTTCTCACGTAACAAAGGATGGGAAGATAGAGATCAAAGATGTCATTCGACTTCCTCTCAGGAGGATCCTTTTCACTATCACTTGTTTGTTTGGCAGTGCCGCTTTGAATTTGGCTACAAAGTCCCAAATGCAACATGCATTAGAGTGCATAGAACCTAATGTCTTCAACTAGAGTGAAGGGGTATTGGTTAAATTGAAGGAACAAATCAACAGAGAAAAGGATGGGCACTTGAAGAACTTTGGGTATGGTTTTATTTTGATTTATTTTTCTTTAAAGAGGATACCATTACTTTGTCCTCGGCGGATTTATTGCGAGCTTCCGGGACCTAGGGTTCCACGGATGAGGCAATAGGTAGATCTCATGTCTCACATTGAGGGTGCACCTGCAATGGGATTTAACCCTAATTTATTTCGATGGTTGTGGGTACAAATTATCATGATCAAGGACTGTCCATATGCCAAAGTTGTTTTCTAAGGAGACATAAAGCTCATTTTCCCTAAAGGTGAGCAACAGGGTGATATAGGTAAAACAATGTCACTTAAGTGTTTTGGTTTTTTTTTATCATTTTTTTTATGTTTTTAATGTATCGGAGACTAGCTATTGGTTTCGCATGCAGATATTAGACTTGTTCAACTAGTGAGCTTGTCGTATCTTCAACGACAAGGACAACCACAACTTGCACAGTTTGGAGTTGTTGCAAGGGCAAAGGGGAAGATGGAGGAGCCTAACATAGCTGATACTTTTGTCGAGTTTGAGCGTCATGTTGAGGGTTTGACCCTTAGTGTTCCAGAGACTAGGATTAATGAGATACCTATGAGATTGCAGTCGTACACTATTGGAGTACCAGAGTGCATCAGTAGGTTGCTGAGCAAAGTTTACCACGTGGTTGTTTGTTATCACGATCATCATTGAGATTATTCAAGTAGGAGGCCTTTGAGCCATTTTTTGTCTACATGTATTTTGATATTATAGGTCATGTGGCCATATGTGTCTTGGACACATTTTTTGTAAAATCAAACTCTATATACAATTATCTGTTGATATTTCCTATTTTCTCAATTCTCTTGTTCAATGTGTGATGTTGATTGAATTATTTACATGTTTTGCAAATGTGTGTATAAATCATAATTTGCTAATGCATCGGTTAATGTGTTTAGACATATAGGAATATGTTGATATTGAATGTAATCAAAACATTAGTCTAGAAGGTGAACCCTTAAAAACATGTCTAATAAAGTTGGACTTCTGAATGAATAGATGTTATTTAAATGTTGCACCACAAGTTGTGAGTCAATTCCGACAACTAAATAGCGAATACCATGCGAAATAACATCAAATATCAATTCGATCACTGTGTTATACTCAGTGATATTATTAGTTGAGCGAACGATACAAATCCCTTGTAGACTCACTGACTCGTCATTGGGAGCATAGATTGCCCACATTACGAAAAAAATAGTGTCAAGTACTACGACTTGCGCCATCAGCATAACCAACATATAGCTAAGGGAACGTCGACATCTACAAATCAAATGTAATTCAAGGTTAATAGAGAGGGTAGGAGATTTCAAAGGAAACACACTACAAGCACACTTAACACACATATACAGTATGTACACAATGACTATGAAAAAGTAAACTAAGCATAGTATTTTTTTAGGTATAACCCATTTCTGGGTTGCGCCAAATGGATTCCATCAAAGTGAAATAGTTCATAGACCCATTTTGCTAGTACATGTTTGACTATATATTGACCTAACCATAATGGTTTGAGCTTCCCATCTTTTAATTTGTTTGCTTCTTGGTCGTATAAAATGACTAGGTCACCTTCCGAGAAGGCACGGAGCTTAACATTCTGGTCAAAGTGTGCTTTGACACATTTTTTGTGAGCCTCGTTGGCCACTGCAGTGCCACGTCGAGTCTCATTTAGGCAAGCTAGATGCAAAAAATGCTCTTCTTCTACGGAAGTTGCGAGAAGATTGATGGTTAATTTTAAATATGGAATCTCACACTCAATTGGGAGAACTGTTTCTAGACCATACACCAACTAAAAGGGTGTGAATCTAGTCGTTGTTCAGACAGATGTTCGGTATGACCATAAAGCGGAAAAAGGAATAGTTGGCTAATTCATATTATGAATCCCTACCATGTGTTGGAGCATTGTTTTCAAAACCTTGTTAATGGCTTCTACTTTCCCATTAGCTTGTGGGTCATAGAGAGTTGAGCTATCATGTTGAAGACCCAACTTGGCAGTGATTTCAAACATCATGTAATTTCGAAAAATTTTACCATGGTCTATTGATGCACACCAAATCTAGAAATGACATGGTTAAAAAGGAATAATGCAGTAGTTTTCTTGGTATTATCATATGTAGGCATGACTTTGGCCCATTTGGTAAAATAGTCTACAATAACAATAATGTAGCTATGCCCCCAGGTCGAAGGAGGGTTACAAGTCATATAGAAAATGCCCCATTTGGCAAACGGTCCAACGAAAATAACTCGACGCATGGGAGTAGGTGGAGCACGGGATTTCTTATTATAAATCTGACATGCGTGACATTTCTAGATTGCCAAAATACAATCTCGAAACAAGGTCAGCCATTAATAACCAACACACAAAATCCTTTGAGCAGTCGCATAACTAGACATGTGTCTGTCCATGCTCCAACATGAATATCATTAAGGGGTTTCTCAGCATCCTCATGATTAATACAACGTCTAAATATTGAATCAATACTACAACGGTATAAAGTGTCACCAATTATTATGTAGTAGTGCGCCTAGTAGCGGATTCAACACTAATAAGATCGATTAGTATCAGGTCGGAAAGTTTGGGTTTGGAGATAAATGATAATATCTCCATACCAAGGATTGGAAGAATTAATCAGAAAAAAAGTTTCATTCGAAATACAATCATCAGTGGTCAATTCTTATGTAGATGAGGGAAGTCGCAGATCATTTTAGCAAAGACTAGATATTTCTTCAATTTGGACATGATGGATTCCAAATCGAACTCTTAAAGAATGACAGTCCATTTGGAGTACACGCCCCCTAGTAATTTACGTGTTAAAATGTAAAGCATTGGGTTGCAATCAAAGACTACAGTGGTCTTCTGAAGCAGTATGTAGTGGTGAAACCTTTGGACAATTTGTATAGCTTCCAAAGCTAACTTTTCAATGTGTGAATACTTGGCTTCAATGTTGGTCAAGTTTCGACTCAATTAATAGATAGGGTGTTCATCTCCTATATCATATTCTAATACCAAAACCAGCGTGATTGTGGTAACTCCCGCAATTAAATAAAGGAAATAGTCTCGTTGATAGTTAGGGGGATAGAGCAAAAATGCTCTAGCTAACACATCTTTCAAAGTGTCAAAATAATTTTGGGGAATGTGAACCAAATGGAAGGGAACCCCTTTTTTCTATATTCGAGTGAATCCTTTCGTAATTTTTTTGTATTGAGGGACGAATATCCATAGAAAGTTATCCTTCCCTTGAAGGCGTTGTAATTGAACAAGTGAAGAGGGAGTAGGCAAATCAATGATTTCCTAGACTTTGATAGGATCTATGTGAATCCCATTCTTGGACATTACAAATCCTAAAAGTCAACCGGATTGGAGACAAAACACACACTTGTTTGGATTTAATTGTATGTTATAATACCAACAACGTAGCAATATAGCTCTGAGATGTAATGGATAATCCTTATAGTGTTTGGATTGGTTAGGAAAATCATCCAAATAGGGTTGTACTATATGCTTTATATCATGAAAATCATAATCTATATCCCTTTGAAAGGTTGTACCAACATTTTTTGAACCAAAAGGAAGTTTGTGGTAAGCAAATATCCCACACAGACAAATGAAGGTTGTTTTATGTTGGTCAACCAATAGGATTTTGATCTAATTGTAACCAAAAAATCCATCCAATAATGAAAATATTTCACTTCCAGCATAGTCCTCAATGATTTGATTGATGAAAGGGGCTGAATAGTTGTCCTTCATACAAGATCGATTAATATCCCTATAATCAACACATACTCTAATTTTACCATATTTCTTCATAACGGGAACAATATTCGAAACCCAATCAATTAGAGGAAGAAGATATATAAAACCAACACACAAAAGCTTTTGAACTTCTATTTTTATGGCATCAGCTTTCTTCGGGTTAACCAAACGTAAACATTGATGAACAGGTTTAGCATCTAGATAAGTTTTAATATCATGTACAACAATGTTTAGATCTATGTCTGGCATCTCTTCATATGTCCAAGCGAAAACGTCATGAAATTATTGAAGAGGGTCCTTATAAATATTGATCTCATCAAGAGAACAAGATGCACTAATGTGTACATTTTCTACAACTCTGGGTTTGATGGAAATATCGAGGGGTATAGTCTCCTTGATATTCACTAAATTCTTCTTGGAATTCACCTCATGAACAGAGATAGAAGTCTGAAATGACTCAGTAACATTGAGTGAATAATAATCTTCAAGATTATTCTCAAGAATTTCCATTAACGAGGACCGATGATGATGATCATCCCATGGAGACTCCTTTGGCATCATGATATCCATAATGCTTTCTGTTATGAAACCAGCTCACAAAAAGATAGAAAAGATAGTTGAACGCGTTAGAATTCAGCCTCTCCGAGGGGGCAACCTCCTTTACATTACACAAATGAACAATTCTTGGATGATTCAAATGACAAAACCTCCTTTCTATATATAGAGTCTAAGGAGTCACAATA